>LUCW03000244.1:45000-50000 GCA_001586965.3 Sphaeroforma sirkka
GTGCATTGTCACGTCGTGCACCGTGCACTATGTTTGAACACATACATGCGCACATTCTGAATGTGTACAAGTACGTGAGGGCAACAACTGTTATATAACTTGATCATTGGTCTGAGCCAAGCTCTTTCAATCGCATAAACGGCGGGTTCTCTGTGTAATAAGGCTGCTACACGCAGTTTCGGATATGCCAAAGTACATGAAGCAAGGTTGTATTGTGTATTAATCTAAAATGTAAAGTAATGACAATATGCAACTGGGATGATATATTTAGTACTGACTGTCCTGCGTAGAAGCTCTCATGATGTGTGTGTGTGAAAACAATACATACATATATATATATATATATATATATATATATATATATATATATATATATATATATATATATAGTTCTATTCAAATACCAACCTGAAGATCTCAGGGGCCGTAGAGCGCACAGGTAGAAGGCGAGAGGTGATGTGCTGGCACGTGCCTGCCTCAGACATGCGCTGGGACAGAACTGTGAATACATAGGCAATTAGGTACAATACCCTGGATCTGTGAATACATAGGCAATTAGGTGCAATACCGTGGAACTGTGAATACATAGGCAATTAGGTGCAATACCAGCCCAAGTCAGGAATTTTGCAGTCGTACATGTTCTTGGTTCGCCACTCTGTTGGGATATAAAGGTACTTGTAAGTGATTAGTCCTCAAAAATACGTTGAACATGTAACTTCCTTTTGTTGTCATATGATCTGCGTTGGATACATGCATAGGTGCACTCCCTTCCGTGTGAGGGTTTTAGGGTTTTACTTGCTCCAGACTATAGCCACAGCGATCGCGTAGTCTTATGTTGGCCTTTGTTTGCTGTACTGTTTGGCAGCAGGCTTATAGCACGTTTAGGAGCCCGGGTATGAGAGTGATGCACTGAGGTGTGTATGGGCCTGTTGTACCGCAGAGGACTGATATGGATCGCAGATACGATTGAACAACCCCATTTCTACTATCAGTGGTATTTAAATGCTTGGATACTATCATATATCCCAGGAATCAATGACAAACATGATACGGACTCATGACTCGCAAGCAAGTGCAGCGAACTATCTCGTCTCAGTTCTAGGACACACTTTGGGTAAACCCCATACCGATACGTAAATGTTGCATGCCCCGTATATCTGGGAATGGCTTGTGCGTGCCTGGCGTAGCAACAGCCAGGGTAGCCCGCACACGCATGTGTCTATGTTTGATTCTGTGCTCATGCAAGTGCTTTAGCCTTCAAATCACTTGCATTACAAACCACAGGCTTGTAATACAAACCACAAGCAACCTGCAAAAGCACATAGCAATGTTCTGGCCAAGATACGATTACACCACGACCATACCAGGGGTTGGCCTATGCGTGCCTGGCGTAGCAGCCAGCACGTTGCGCACATCTATATCTCTGTGTACGATCCCGTGCTCATGCAAATACTGCAACCCTCGCACCACTTTCAGTACAAACCACAGGTACTCTGCCGGGGAGTATGCGACCTCTATAGAGGCCTCTGTAGTGTTTGGAGGGGTCTCTAAGAGGGCATCCGAGATTATGCCGCCCTCGGTGATATTCGGTGCTACGATGGCTTCCCGCTTGCTTCGTAGCACCTGTTCGAGTGATCCTAGGTCCTGTACCCGGGGGGGATGGGGGGGGGGGGGGTTCAAGCAGGGTTTTAGGTTCTGGTAAAATATATTGTGACATGACTACTATATATTGTAAACATTTATACAGAACTGTTCAGGGATCTTAGTTTGTTTGATGTCTGAGTATATATATACATATATATATATATATATATATATATATATATATATATATATATATATATATATATATATGTGTGTGTGTGTGTGTGTATGCATATATATATATATATATATATATATATATATATATATATATATATATATATATATATATATATATATATATATATATAATATATATAGCAATATATAATATATATATATATATATATATATATATATATATATATATATATATATATATATTATTTATATTACATATATATATATATATATATATATATATATATATATATATATATATATATATATATATATATACATATATATATATATATATATATATATATATATATATATATATATATATATATATATATATATATATATATATACCATCAACTCCATAGTCATAAACAAGAGACGGACTATCTTGATTTCCTATCTGTGGGTTCAGAATGACAGCTGCGCCTATCATAGGCATCACATTTGGGTGGTTGAGTTGTCCAAACAATCCGATCTCCCGATAAAATTCAATGGCATACCTATAAGATGTACAGGACATACAGCCATCAGGGACAGCGGGTGGGCGTACATACTGTAGTTGGTCTATATGTATCAGTGTAGGACAGGACTATTTTAAATAGAACTAACTACTTGATGAGTAGGTAGGGATATCGCGATTGACTCCAAAAGACCGTGCACACAAACATATATCAGCTACACACTTGAGCACACTCCAAAACGTTCAGATACATAACTGAATTACACCACAACACAGCTGTATCGGACACAGACAAATCTCTTCATTGACGTGACACCCTTATGACATCACTAGACTTCTCACTGCCTGGGTTGTCTACAAATTAACACACAAGTGTGTATCACTAACCAAACCCTAAACGCTATAACGCCAACAATCACATGCGTGTGCCCACCTACATGGATACCAACAGACTCACCCTTCCACCAGCGTCGGACCTCTGTAGACATCGCCAAACTTTCCGCTCCCGATCTTGTCCAGCTTTATAACCGAATTTAGCTCAATCTACACGTGATCCTGATCAGGCCGTGCTTGCTTCTGGGTGTGTCTGTACTTCTGTATCAGCTGGAGCCCTTCGTCTCTGTCTGTGACCCAGTTGAAGCCTTGTTTCTTGACGCGGCTCTCAATCTGCGCCACGGTTTCTTCTGTGTGTCTGTGAGGGGTGGGTGGGGTTAAGGGGGCAAGGCATAGTGATCTTCAATTCATGGTGATTCACACATAAAGCCCAATGAATACTACTTAGCATAACAAAAAAGTAGCATAACACAGCATAACGTAGCTACATCACCCAGCAAATGCTGCAGAAGATAATGCTCACGCATGCCTGTCAAACATCAGCGGAAGCACCACCACATTATCAGCACAAAATAAGGGAACACTACAGCAGCACAAGCAAAGACAACGCCTACAACTTCTCATTATGTTCGTCTTACATTCTTACTCTCAGCCTTTTCATTTGCAGTAGATACACGTGCTTCGTCTAGCACACACAATTCAATACGCTATCAAGTAGCACAGCATCAACTTTACAACACAACACACACCATCTATACAACACACCCCTGCGAAGGTACCACCGCAACCCCACGCACACATAGAAACATGCCACTCAACAACACATCATCAACTATACAACGCGCACCTGCAATGGTACCATCACATCTCCACGCACACATAGAACCATAGTACTCAACAACACAACATCATATATACAACTCACACCTGCGAAAGTATTACCACAACCCCATGCACACATAGAAACATACCACTCAACAACACACCATCATCTATACAACTCACACCTGTGAAGGTACCACCACAATCCCAGCGCCAGCCACGCACCCACCACAGCCACACAGACGACGGTCACGTCCACAGTAGTACCCACAGACCACTTCTCCTCATTCTGCTCGGCCATCGCCTCAGTCACCCGCACCTCCCCTGCATACGCATCGTCCAGTGAGTTGGGGTTGATGATGGTCTTGTGCATGTTTCGCGGGTGGGTGGCGTTTTGGTACAGCGCCAGGGCGTGTGGAAGTTGGCGTGCGAGTTCTTTGATCACACCCAACTCAGAAAGGGCTGCGGAGGCGAGTCACTGTAGGTATAACGTTTTGTTGCGTGGCATGCCCCATCCTTCTGAGTAGGCCAGAGCGAGGTTGTACATAGCCATCTCGTCGGTGTTGTTGGTGCGTTGGAGGACGGTGTTGGTGTAGTAGTTACCCAGTTGGTAGTCCTGTCCACCTAAGAGAGGTGCGGTTAGAGAGGTTCTAGGGATATAACTATTTGGTTGTATTGTGCATAGGGCAAACAGCATAATACATTGGCTTGTATTGTATGCACATTCTATGGTTTCTATGGGCTTAATTCAAAGGGTGTATTATATGTAATAAAATATATCTTTATAATGCATATTGGCTTGTAGTGTATGGATATTCTATAGTCTCTACGCAGATAGATATGTGAGTGAATTATATGTAACATAATCATATCAAAATACAGGTATACTGGCTTGTAGCGTATGCGCATTCAATGAATCCTATGGATATTTATATGAACTTATTTTCCATGGATCCTATGGATATTTATATGAACATATTTTTCAATGGATCCTATGGATATTTATATGAACATATGTTCCATGGATCCTATGGATACTTATATAAACATATTTTCCATGGATCCTATGGATATTTATATGCTGTGTGTAATAGAAGCACATCGTTCTACAGTGTTTTGGCGTGCAGTGTATGCATATACAAGTGCACACAGAGTCTTTCCATCTGTGCTGCTAGTGCATTTGAAGTCCGTGGCCTGATTCTCCGATATCACCATATATGGGTACGATTGAGTGTATAAGGATGCTACAGAATTGTGTGTGTGTCATGTGTGGGACGAATCAATGTATAGAGCTGCTACATAGGTGTGTTTTTATCATGTGTGGATAGGATTCAATGTTTAGAGCTGTTACATAATTGTGTGTGTGTCATGTGTGTGTATGATTGCGAGTATAGGGCTGTTACATAATTGTGTGGCATCCATGTGTGCACATAATTGAGTGTATAGGGATGCTATATAACTGTGTGTGTGTCATGTGTGGGTACGATTGAGTGTATAGGGGTGTTACATAATTGTGTGTGTCCCATTGAACATCAAAGGCGCATACTACTCACGCATG
>LUCW03000244.1:52500-62500 GCA_001586965.3 Sphaeroforma sirkka
AAACTCATGGTATAGGATACAGCATAGCGCAATACGTATGCAGCCAACTGAACAGCAGCCGATGACCATGCATTTAAACACGTGTCAATCTAGTGCTTATCAGTACTATATTCAAAGCAACCATCAGAAACAATTTACCAGCAGCTACCTACAAACCAGTATCGTATACATCTAAAGCGTTGACTATAACAGGAGAGACTCTGACACCTGTATAAACCTATCTTCAATGCTTTTTGCACTAAATAAAACTTGACGTCCTGAGCTGTGAGGTGTTTAGTGAATGTCTACATACAGCGTGGTCACTTTGGTTAGCCCTTCGAAAATTTGATCCGGCAGCACTGAGATGTTGTTTCTCGCAAACATCCTGTACACGAAGAAATATAAATATCGGATCTAAGTTGTCGAGTTTTCCCTATTTCAATATATCTGTAGATCACGTCTGGACACCCCAATTATGATATGCTAAAGTGGTACAAGTGTAGAAGTTGGATACATGAAGACGACTATGCTATGGAAAACAATGGATACGATCTACCATGCACTTACCCTTCAACCTAAACTACGTATGTCATCGCAAACATACACTCTCATACCCACGAGATATTATGACCAAGTGCACATACTGATGTGTACAGATAATATATACTTGTGTGTCTACACACCGAATACACCGGAAACTTACAAGATGCGAAGCTCCGATAGGCCATGAAAGATTGTCTCGGGTAGGTCCTTGATACGGTTGTCTTCCAAATACCTGTCAAATGAATAGGTCAAGCAGCCCCCTGAGTATCAGAGTGTCACAGCAGACAGATACCTACATGTGTGTGCGTTCTCACACGCCGTACAGTACTCTGAGTACTATGACACCCTATGCTGTCGGCCTAAGCACCGTGTTAAACATTAGTTGTATTCAAAACAAGTCTCTGAGCACCAAATGTATATAAACATAAGCCTGTGTTAGGTGAATAGGTATAGAAGCCTGTGGACATGGAATGTATGCATTTAGAACCTAAGAATGATAAATTGATAGATATCGCTTTACCAGCACATGCTGCATTACAGACTCTTCATTGAAACTGCTTCACAAGCCACCGAATCAGAAATTCTGCACTCACTCTATCCGTCTATACTGCATTGCACCGCTCCCAATTGTTTAGTAACATGCAATGAGAGATATAAACACAGCTGTACACCAAAGACACATGAATGTACGAGACACGCACAGTGGGGGACGCTTAAATAGACGGGCGTATATTCTAAGTATAATAGGAAAATACACAATTGTGTACTTTTCACCATCGCATAGATGTACACACATATCCCGGCCTTCTTGGGCATGCAAACACAACCCAGTGAGCACCAGCGGGTGTTAAATACTAATACTTAAGCTTAACACACATACACAGGTCAACTGCTTGCTAGACATACATGTACTGTACACTTACAACTTCTTCAGCTGAGGCAATCGGTCGATGCAGATGTAATAGCACGTGTAGAATGGATAAATGAAAAAATACTATACCCCTCATTCTATTAATATCCCAGGTGATATATGTAGATAAAGCTTCCTAACTAATGCGGTGTAATGTACAGTTATACATCACTGCAGTAGAGTTGCGGATTCGGTTAGCACAAGTGTTGCACACACTAAGGGTGATCTCAGTCAGTGTGTGCTATGTATAGAGGCACCTCTGTTTAGCGAATACAGATACCACTGACAGTGATGTGCAACTTAGCACATACTCAACGGACAAGCACTCCAACAGTACTTATTGCACACAAAGATATCTATATCTATATCTATATATAAACTTGTATGTCTCTGCGTATCCATATATATATATATATATATATATATATATATATATATATGTATATATATATATATATATATATATATATATATATATATATATATATATATATATATATATATATATATATATATATATATATATATATGTATATGTATATTTTTAGTATATCTTTACATATTTGTATTTGTATATGTCCATATATATGTAAATACTATTTGAACACAGTGCCTGTTATTTTTAGAAGCACATCCGACTACTGTATACAGAAACAACTTACAGTGATGTGCAGTTTAGCACATGCTTCACCGACGAACACTCCAACAGTAGCCCATGCTTAGTCATCCGATAGTCACCACAGCCCACGCTGGTGAGATGCCAGGCAGCGGCACACAACTCAGAGGCATTCTGCACGGATTCAGCGACACTCTGATACAAACGCAACAAATGAAGCACGTGTGATACTCAATGTATAGTATATACTTAGTTGTGAGACCATGTTGTAGGATGTGTACCTATATGTGAACGTGCAAGGCGAATAGGGTGGTGTTTGTGAGATGCCAGACACCTGCACGCAACTGCCAGGTACTGTACACGCATACAGCGGCAATCTGATGGGGCTAGTAGAAAGGATTATACAAGATACTTGTGTATTTACTTCTACGAGGAATGCAATGCAAACGCGTATCATGTCAGGCAGTGGCATACTTTGACATGTTGGCAATGTGATTTAGAAACAATACAAGAAGCACGTGTTATACTTAGGTATATTGATGCATCCTTAGTTATGAATCTAAAAGGTGTATGCACGTGTTATATTTGAGTATATTGATAATGCAGAAGGTGTATGAACGTGTGGTATTTAAGTATATTGATAATGTAGAAGGTGTATGATCGTGTGGTATTTGAGTATATTGATAATGTAGAAGGTGTATGAACATGATTCATCCTGAGTTGTAAATGTAATCTATACGGACGCGTGATAGTTTATCATTTGTTGTGAATGTAGGATTATAGTTGTTTGATACTTATGTAATGATATGCTATTGATCGTGTATGTGGGAGTATGACGCGTGATACTTAATGTATTGATATGATTTTGGCCATGTATTTAGGTGTATGAACGCATGATACTTAATGATATTTATATGCTATTGGTCATGTATGTAGGTGTATGGATGCGTGATACTTAATGTATTGATATGCTTTTTTGGTGTATGTATGGTGTATAGATGCGTGATACTTAATGTATTGATATGCTATTGATCATGTATGGAGGTGTATGGATATGTGATACTTAATGTATTCATATGCTATTGGTCATGTATGTAGGTGTATAGATGCGTGATACTTATGTAATGATATGCTATTGGTGGTGTACGTGGGAGTATGGCGCGTGACACTAAAGTGTATTGATATGGTATTGGTCGTGTATGTATGAGTATGGACGCGTGGTAGGTTATTCTTTGTTGTGAATGTAAGAGTATGGATGCGTGATAGTTCTAGAGTTTATATGGCACCTCCCTTACTGTGAACTTTCGAGATGAATCGGATGAACGCTTGTGCGCTGCTGCAACGTATCATCAGCTCAGCGGTGTCTAACAGAACAAGTATGAAAGATAGCATGTGGGGTTGTTGAGTAGTATATACAGCTATACCAGCACGTGCTTCATATGTATATATGGAGTGTTAACCTGTGCTACATATCAACCTGTGCTTTATATTCAAATATCATTCTACTTATCCCTACTTACCTTATGTAAACTTGTGCGATATGTCAACCAGAGCTTCATATGCATATATCATATATGCATATATCATGCCCGTACTTATTGTGCATGTATCTTTACGTTAGCCTGTGCTATATGTCAACCAGTGCTCGATATGCATATATCATTATACTTGCTCGTACTTACTGTGCATGTCTGCGCTATATAACAACCTGTGCTTCATACGTATATACCATTGTATTTACCCTTACTTACTGTGCATGTATCGTTATGTTATCCTGTGCTTATATTAACCCGTGCTTTATGTACATGTATCCTTATCCACACCCGTACTTGCAGTACATGTATCGTTGCGTTTTTCTGTGCTTATATTGACCCGTACTTCATGTGCATGTACCGTTATATCGAACATTGTGGCTGTTTTCAATGCACAGGTGTGTAATTTGAGCTTTGTGTGACATCTCCTCATGTGAGTTGAGACAGATTGGTCACGTGTTAGCCATCTATGTGCACCGCACTCTGATTTCCCACCTGGCGGCGTCAGAGCAAACTACAACGTTAATTTGGTATACGCAGAGGTAGTTCTCTCAGGGCAGAGAGATTCTAACAAAGCCACGTGGAATGTCCTGTGCGAAACTAACATTCACAGACAGATACCACCGAGCTGCCGGAATCGGCATCGACAATAATGGCATACTGTCTATAACTCTTTACCAACAACACCTGTACATATACGGTGCGTGTGCAAGTGGGGCTCAAACGCACCACTGGCCTACTTTGAGGTGTGGTCTATACAGCTGTTGGTTGATACAGTACAGTACTTCGATGTGTGATAGCGAAGATGTGGTCCCTGTATGCAGCACCTTTAGGAATAGCACAACCTTACCACTTGTGACTTTGTTTTACATACATAATGTCTCAGGCTACAACATAGGTGCGCTCTTGCGTGTGAACAAGGAGGAGCTCTAGAACAGGTTAATAAGGACATACTACACAAACGCGTTGTCACGCAACAAGTAGCATCGAGATACATATATCTTGGAATGTAAAGTAATGACCACACACACACACACCTGTAAGGGTGTTAGCAACACAAGAGAATAGAACACAGCTAGGTTCTTCATAGTTTGACATCTGAAGCATGTGTGTGAAATACACCACCATCTGCCACGCGCATGACCTTTATCCAAACATTCCTGTGCAGATCTATAGATATACAACCCCTAGTCTGTCTCCCACTGGATGTTATCATCTACTGCATCTTGATCTATGATGTTGTCATGTAGACAGCCTGGATACTCAGTAGGGCATCCCTTAACTATCCTCTTGTCGTGGTACGTTGTCCTATCACATCACCTATCGTGTTAGCAGATTGCTCTTTCTAACCTCTGTGTATACATAGTGTGCATAGTTACAAGCGTTGATCTGACAGCAGGCAGTGTCGAAACGCTGTTCTTTTTTGTAACAGAGCTGATATCCCAATTCGTATGGCAACTGTTATATATCATAATGATATAGGTTTCGCAGGCTTTATCTATGTTAAACTATGCAGACGTAGACACGCATTCGATACTGCCCACACAGTTAGTATAGCGCATGCAAATTCTTGATCGCTGAGTGTAGGTTGTCCAGGTGTCCAGGGTTTGTGATATCGATGCAATGTATAGTCTGCCCGGCCAATGTATCGATCACACTGAGAGAGGGACTCGTGATGTACAGGACAACAACGCAGACGCTGAGGAAGCAATTTACTTATTCAACTACTATAATGCTAGTTGTCTTGTGACTGCGTTTATAGACCTAGTGCTTCCGGGGCTATGACAAAACTGCAGGTGCACATGTGTTGCTAACAATGAGGAGAAGTGTATAGCAGAATGTATTTTAATGCATCATCCCTATTATCACTGGCTCAACTCACAACTTGCCTTTATTAACCAAAAATCCAAAGCTACTATTTATATTCGCAGATGTGTATAAGTTACTGAAATCGAATTCTGTTGTAGCTGAACTTCACTCAACTGGTTCAATCAGTCGCTATTAAGATACCTCTCTATTGTCACATGCCCTCCCCGTACCATCAACTATAGAGCTCCAACTATACGTCGCAAATAACGAGAACTACATAACCCTCGGGAGGACTGGACAGAAAAGAGCCTTCTCATCTCAGGGGGTGTGTAATCACATAATCCCTGTCTCCAAAGGATTATGAAAATAAATGGATTATTCCATACACCACTAGACTGCCGCGGACGGAAACGTCGCTACTTCATGCACGTACAATGCACAACACATATATACATAAAGATAGCATTATCAGTGTGTGTAGCATAGAGCTTTATGCGTCGATCCAGTAAGCTGGTTATTGTATTCGTAGGAGATGCGTCCATACTCCATACTCTGTGTAAGACGGTAGGTGGGCTGTCGGTTGATGTGATATCAACGCGTACAACACCATCCCAGAGACGACAGGCTGAGAAACGATACGTGATGGGTACACATATCGTCATATCAATAAGAAATATGTATTTTCAAAAAAAAAAATAGCCAAGCAACCCGTTCAAAACCCTACAACCCTGAACCCAACCATAGTAACTAGTTAGAGTAGAGCAACATACACTTGGCTCCTTCCATAGTTCCATACTGATACGACTTACGAGTCCTCTGTCTGTAAATAGGCAATAGCACGCCCTAGAGATCCGGTTCATGTATCGAATCGCGCGTATATTTGCATCCATGTATTCATATATGTATTTATAACTAATATAAGGTGGCAATACTACAGAAACAAGTAGTGTAGTACGACTGGGTATATATACACGTTGTGTACTTCTCTACCTATAACCATGTCAAGTTCAACACAGACGCTAAAGACACAGCTGGAATGGCTTATATTCGACGAAATAAAGTTCACAGGCGAACCAAAGCAGATTATTATAGGCTCGTTGTGCGTAGCATTACTGTCCGCCTTCGTAACGAAGTTATTTTGGGGCTGGTATGTGGCTGATATAGTACGTATGTGGTTTACTATGTTTGTATATATGATGTAGTACAGCTGCTTGTCTGTTCACTTTTACCTTGACCTTTGCATAATATTATGTGTTCCTAAAGTACAATAGGAAGTAGCTGCTGCAGTACACGTCTCCACAGGCAGCGAATAAATCCAATCGGGTACCGCTTGACGTGTGATATCTCATGGTTTGTCTGTGTGTGTGTGCGTGTGTACACGTATGTGTCGGCTAGAGGGCCTTGTGCGTGTGATAGGTGCACCTGAACACATCGTCAACAGGTCTCCGGACTGTTGTCCCCAACTCGATGCGGCAAATATTAAAGCAAGAATTCTTGTCGCGCTGGGACAGGCGTTGCTTGACCACATGTTCTCAGTCGGTGTTTTATACTACCACAGGATCCACAAAGCAGAGGTGGATGTACTCAAGACACGCCAACGCATGCGAGACCCACAGCTGCGAAATGCACCAAATGGTAAACATTTGTGGTACACACACGACTTCTTGGCACAACCAGGGTATTGCAACGTGTGTCAGAAGCACATCATCAAGGGCATCCGCTGTGAGGTGTGTGGATGGGTGTGTGCAAGGTTTTGTTAGTGGTTGTGGATAAGAATATCAATATATGATGCATATCTATTTAATGGTTAGTGATATATGATGGATTTTTATGCAATGTACGAAAATATAAGATGTATATTTATGTGTTGATTATAGTGATATGATGCTTTGTATATATTTAATGTACGATAAAATATGATGCATATTTATGTATTGTCAACACCAAATGTTCCACAACGTCCTCACAACGTCCTCACATACACACATATAGCTACTCAATCCAACATTCACACACCCCTCCTTCCCCACACATCCTAGGTGTGTGGCTTCTGTGCACACAGCATCTGCAAGGTGAAGGCCAAGAAGTACAGCTGCAAACACTGTACACAGCCACAGACTGTGAGTATAAAACACCAATGGCGCAACGGCAACTTGCCTCTGCTGTCTGTGTGCTTCGTGTGTCTTAAGTCATGTGGTAACGGCGCGGGGCTTGTGGATTACAGGTAGGTGTTGGTGTTGGGACGTGAGATATACTCAAAGGTATATGGATATGCGGGTGCGAATATGATGGGTGGTTATATTTAGACGTGTGTAGGCTGTCAGGATGTGACTATTTGACCAGTGCTATTGCTGAGTGAGTGTTGTGTCTCATATCGTATCGCAATGGTGTTGGGATTGTCGATGACAAGTTGGTGTAAATCAATATGGTAGAGAGATATAGTGGTATTTCTTATATGTATATGTATATATATATATATATATATATATATATATATATATATATATATATGTGTGTGTGTGTGTGTGTGCGTCTGTGCGTCTGTGCGTGTGTGTGTGTGTGTGCGTGCGTGCGTGCGTGCGTGCGCGTGCGCGCTTGTGTGTGTGTGTGTGTGCGCATTGTGTGTCTGAATGCAAGTGCACCGTTCTGCCCACACTGCCATTGACACCTGTCGTATGTGTCCTGTTCTTTCACTCAGTGTCGTATTGTGCCTATCCTTCTCCTACCCTTCAGATGCATCTGGTGCAATCGCTGTGTGCACACCCGCTGTCTGCCTGATATTCCAACTGAAAGGTGCAACCTGGGACGTTTCAGGCGAATGATAGTGTCGCCACACAGAGTCACACTAAAGGCAGGTGGCTGGACTAAGCCCAAAGGCACCCAGACATGGTAGGTTTAGGCTTATCATGCATGAATACAGGATATGTATATGTTTGTTTAGTTTGCATGTGGAGATGAACATAAGTTGTGCAACATATATATATATATATATATATCTATATATATATATATATATATATATATATATATATATATATATATATATATATATATATATATATATATATATATATATATATATATATACATATATATATATATATATATATATATATATATATATATATATATATATATATATATATATATATATATATATATATATATATATATATATATATATATATATATATATATATATATATATATATATATATATATATATATATTGGTATATACGTGTAAGTGTGTCTATATATATACTACTGCATATTTTTTTTTCCAAGGATATGTATCTTTGCCTGACACCACTGCTTTGCAATTAATAATTCACCCAAAAAGCTGTTGCATTGATATGAATATGATGGCATATAAATTTGGGTCTGCTAACCATATATGCTAAGTATATCAATAAGCTTGATATTGGTCTTTTTTCTAATTTTGTATTAAATTGTGTACACGTGTATACCCACACGCACTAATATGTTACAATATACTTGTATCAAGTTGCATAGTTTTACACATATTACACACACATGAGAATGCACTAAACAATGTTCAATTATATATAAAGAGTGGTCGGGCTCGTACCAGATATCACTACTTTATATAGGGTTTTCTAAAGATAAATATATACAAACATGTATCACTGCGCACATTGAACTATGTATGAAAGTAGCGTTAATAATTATCACCACCCGCTGTTGGTGTTTATCAACGCCAAGAGCGATGGCGGCGATATACATGCACATTTAGACATCATAATACACACATATACATATACATGCACATTTAGGCACCATAAGACACACATATACATACACATGCACATTAAGGCATCATAGTACACACATATACATATACATGCACATTTAGGCATCATAATACACACATATACATATTCATACGCTTTTAGGCATCATAATATGCACCTAGTCATGTACACACACGCTCACACCCGAGTATACCATCCAACCCATCGGTCCTTCCAGGGAGGTTACGTCCATGCCTGACACCACACCTCTGTTGGTGTTCATTAATCCCAAGAGTGGTGGTAATGACGGCTTTGTTCTCCTGCGAAGCTTCTACCAATGGCTTAACCCCGTTCAGATCGCCGATCTTTCGGTCGAACAGCCCGAAGTAAGTATAGGACTATATATGCAAGTAGTTGTGCATGGTATGTGTGCAATCGGTCGAACAGCCCGAAGTAATTATGGGAATATATATGCAAGTAGTTGGGCATGGTATGTGTACAATCGGTCGAACAGCCCGAAGTAAGTATGGGACTATTTATGCAAGTAGTTGTGCATGGTATGTGTGCAATAAGTATGCGTGGGATAATCTATGTAGGGAAGTGTAGTGTGAGTGAATTTACAGGATATATATGCATGTATATATTGTTTGTATGTACGTATGTATGTATGTATATATATATATGTATGTATATGTATATATATATATGTGTGTGTGTGTGTTTTTTGTGTTTTATTGTTTGTTTGTGTGCGTATTTGTATATATGTAAATATATTTTACTGCATAGCTACAATTGTATATACTGTATAATATCTAGATATAAAACAACTTACTCACGATTATTAACCCACACATTGA
>LUCW03000244.1:67500-120000 GCA_001586965.3 Sphaeroforma sirkka
CCATTTGTGTCTATTTTTCGCCTGTAACTGGCATATATTTACTTATGATTATATTCCCATGTGTGTTTCTCACTGTGTTGAAACGTACTTGCTTGTGGCTCAATTCATATAAATATACGAAAGCCTCAGCAAACTTGGTGGTAGTAGTAGTGTGTCTGAGAACTTGTTTGGTCTGGTTGTGGAACCATTGATGCAATTGCTTGGCATAGGTGTTATAGTGTTTGTACGTGAATGCTTTGTGTTCGCGAGATTGCATTAGCCACATAATTGCCAGCTGTCACACAGCATCCTTTAGTTACGATATAGATGTATATGTATACGTACAACAATATATATATATATATATATATATATATATATATATGTGTGTGTCTGTGTCTGTGTCTGTGTCTGTGTTGCGTGTTGTATTCATTATGTACACGTACATTTATATATATATGGCATACCACTCACGCCCACAATCCAACCCACCAGGTATTTCCTGGGAAGAAAGATTGTCTTTGATGCGGAGAACACTAAGCCTTCACGCCCCGATGACAAACAGTTCGAAGTAATCGGCATTGAGAGTTCGTTCCATATTAGTCAGTTAGTGGTGGGGCTGTCGGATCCCATGCAGTTGAAACAGGGCCATGAAATCACGGTATGTGTACTTACACTCTTACGTACAGATGATAGAAGTGAATGTATATATATATATATATATATATATATATATATGTGTGTGTGTGTGTGTGTGTGTGTGTGTGTGTGTATGCATATATGTATGTATGTATATATGTATTTCAGCCGGGATCGAATTCATACTCTGATATTCATACTCAAAAAAAGCCCTCTATACAAATAACCCCAGTTTATCCCGGCCATAAACCACACACGCCTCTCTTCTAATCCTGCCTGGTGTGTACCTTGCTGCGCAGATTGAGTTGACCAAGAAGATCGCTATGCAAATCGACGGCGAGCCGTGGCAGCAGACACCATGCACTATACACATCACGCACCACGAACAGGCACCCGTGCTCATCAAGCGCAAGCAGATCTTCTACTAGACTAGACCCTATTAAAGCCCTCCAAAGGAGTGCTTTATGCCGGGGCTATGCGAAACTCCAATCCCTACAACAGGACTAGGGTGTGTTGTGGTCCATCCAGCCGTGACTCTGCAGTAGCAACTGTACTACAACCCACAGCATCGTGACGAGAGCCCAATACCAGGGCTATACAAAATCTAAACTCTAGGACAGGACTAGGGTGTGTTGTGATTCATCCAGCCTTGGCGAGAGCCTAATACCAGGGCTATTCAAATTTTTAAACCCTAGAACAGGACTAAGTGTGTTGTGGTTCATCCAGCCGTGACGAGAGCCTAGTACCAAGGCTATACAAACCTTTAAACCCTAGAACTGGACTAGATGTCTTGTGGTTCATCCAGCTATGACTCGGACAGCTGCTAAGATGCTTATCTTACGTCTATGCAAGAATCAGTACAGTTGTTCTATCGTAAGTCTATGGAGGACACTGTCTTCGCAACCGCATTTGGGCGGGGCCACTAGTCGTGATAGAGATATGCTTAAGTAGTGATAGTAATGCGCTCCTCAAGTAGTGATAGTGATGTGCTTAAGTTAGGGTGTGCTTGGCAGGGACACTGCCTCTCTCACGCGTCGACACCTGCGGCCAAACTAGAATCTGGCTGGGTTCTGCTTCTATACCCTGGCCACCCGAAGTCGATCAAGTAACCATGGTTACCGAGCGCAAGCATGGCTATTTATAAGGTATTGGTACTCCTCAGAAATGCCATAGTTTCTTAGACCATGCCACAGCGTCTGAAACGAAGAGTGGGTTGTAGAGTGGGGTGAGGTGTTCCCGTGGCTGTCTGTGGAGAGAGCTGATACGCAAACACTTGGCACAACACCAATACAGTTCAGTTGCGTCAGGCACGCACACGTACATTACCCATTGGGCAAGGGCATGCATCGGGATAAGGACGTAACAAGGTGTCTGTCCAACAATGACCGATATGTGACAGTATAGTACGCTGCGGTGCAGGTGTGTTGTTTGTGCGACTATGCTCGACATAAGACAGTGATCTAATATTGGCTGCAGGGTTGGTACCATTGGGTGCAGGTGTGGTTTTTGTCCGCCAAAAGTATATTCGTATGACTGATAGTAGTCTGGATCGGCTGGTGGTGTATACGATAAGAGTATAGGCTTGGCATAGTACCGTTGCTATATTAGCGCCAGAATGTGGAATTGTGAGGACTGAGAGCCGAGGACAAATAGACACATAGTGTGGCGAATACACACCCACATAGATGGCTGGCAGTTAGAAGACAGTTATGCAGCAACACTCCGATATATGCAGTGACACATATACGACGTATATGTATATACACACTACATATACCAGTTTCATACATGTATGGACTGACATGTATGTGACACTGGCGTATGCAGTGATATGCGGATGACCCTGCTACATGTTCGCTATATATATATATGTACACGTATATATGTATAAGAGTGCAGCTGTACATATCTTCGTATCTACAATACTATAGAAATACATCACTCTCATTGCGAGGTACACAGCATGGAACGTAGGGGGCGTACAATTGAGACACACCCGCCAATTTGTAATTGGGATGGTGATGTTTGTATGACGCGAGTTTATAGCATCTATCAGCATTAGAAGGAATAGGTACGACTAGTTTAAATACTGGTATATAGTAATAAACTTAGTTTTACTAATATTAAGTGGTTCTACTTTAAATAATTTTCAAATATCTAGTGATTCTGCTTTTGGTATTTTCTGATATTTAAAGTTTACTTTTAGTATTTTCTAGGTGGTTCTATTTTTGGTATTTTTTTATTTTCAGTAGAAAAGCAATACTCTGGGTTTTAAAGATCGAGGCATTTCCACATTTATCTGTTCTCGGGGCCCGCAATATACGACAGACTAAACATGCTAGCACATGCTGCAAATGATAAACCCACAATCAACAGAGAAATAAAATAAACAATACAGATACATTGGAATCGAACAACTCTTTTGGCATTAACCCTACACCTATACAAATTGTACTAAGTTAGAATCGAACCAACATTTTTGGCATAAACCTTACACATGCTAGCACATGCTGCAAATGATAAACCCACAATCAACAGAAAAATAAAATAAACAATGCATATACATTAGAATCGAACCATCTCTTTTGGCATTAACCCTACACCTATGCAAATTGTACTAAGTTATAATCGAACCAACATTTTTGGCATAAACCTTACACTCAACAGTAACAGTTCGTATACAAATTGTACCAAATTGGAATCGAAACAGTATCCGACAATCTAGGATATATAGTAGTGCCGGTCGTCACGTCATTGGCTGTGGACGAAGTTCACTATTTCAATTTTAGCACTGGGTTGTAGGATTTAGGGTTCGGGCAGATGTAATAGTCCATGGGCTCAACCAACCACTCAAGTGATTATTTCAGGAGGCGAATGCGTCAAAAAAACCCTTAAAACTCTAACCTTGCCTAATTCCGAGACCGGAAAGTCTCTTTTCAAATGGGAAAAGAAAATCTCCCAAATTAACCTACAAACTCGCCTAATAAGCACGGGATATATGGCGATGATAAAATAGACTACCATTCAACGCTCGCTTACATTTCATACTCGCAACATCCGAAACAACAACGACACTCTCGCACTGCACCACCGCTACAACAGTTCAGTTGGAATCGAACCAACACCTTGAATGAATACAGTCCATAGAGGACTACAGACAAACTGCTCTACCGTTGAGCTATGACTGGGACACACCACACACTTACCTGGGACATGGACACACACACCGCCCATGACCAATCACTACACTCTTAACCGACGAAGTGTTTCTAGTGCTATCCAGCAATACATGCGAAGTAGAGGTAACGAACACGGATACAAATACAAACACAAACACGAGTTAGAATACAATCACATACACATGGATAGTCAACAACACTACAACACACAATCAACACAGCGATAAACACTCATCTATGTTAAAATACAAACTCAACGATCATGACATACAGAACAGAGGATGTAACACATGCACAGAACAGTGAATAAAATGCACACCACAGATACGGAAATATAAAACAGAAGCTATATATACACACTACAGATTAGGAGATATAAAATAGAGATAGGATACACACACCAGATAAGATATGAAACAAGATAATATACAGACACAACACATCCACAGAACAGAAGTTATGATACAATCACCAAATAACAGACGATATAATACAATCAAAACAAGATATATACAAACACAGATGCACAGAAGCACAGAACAGATATGATACAAACAATCACCACATAAACACAGAACAGGACACAATACATAAAAGGTTATAACATGAAATTTATAAGATGATATAAATATGAGGGTCATTGGAGATAGTCGTAACGGGGTCATTCAATACAATCATAAGAGATGTATGGAAATGAGGTACATTGGAGATTTTCATAGCAGGGTCATTAGATATAATCATAACAGTTGATATGGATACGAGGGTCATTGGAAATGTTCATAACAGGGTCATTCAGTATAATCATAACAGCTGATATAGATATGAGGGTCACTATAGATAGTCATAACACGGTCATTCAGTATAATCATAACAGTTGATATGCATATGAGGGTCATTGGAGATAGACATAACAGGTCATTCAGTATAATCATAACAGTTGATATGGATGAGAGGATAATTTGAGATAGTCATAACAGGGTCATTCAGTATAATCATAACAGTTGATATGGATATGAGTGAGTATCACTGGAGATATAGTCATAACAGAGTCATTCAGTATAATCATAACAGTTGATATGGATACGAGTGAGTACCACTGGAGATATAGTCATAACAGAGTCATTCAGTATAATCATAACAGTTGATATGGATATTAGGTCATTTGAGATAGTCATAACAGGGTCATTCAGTATAATCATTATATATATATATATATAAATATATATATAACAGTTGATATGGATGAGTGAGTATCACTGGAGATAAAGATAGTCATAACAGAGTCATTCAGTATAATCATAAAATGAGGGTCACTAGAGAAAGTCATAACAGGGTCATATAGGATAATCATAACAGTTGATATGGATGAGAGGGTCATTTGAGATAGTCATAACAAGATAATTCAGTATAATCATAACAGTTGATATGGATATGAGGGTCACTAGAGATAGTCATAACAGGGTCGTTAAGTATAATCATAACAGTTGGTCTGGATGAGGTCATTTGAGATAGTCATAACAGGGCAATCAGTATAATCATAACAGTTGATATGGATATGAGTGAGGATCACTGGGAGATAAGGATAGTCATAACAGAGTCATTCAGTATAATCATAACAATTGATATGGATATGAGGGTCACTAGAGATAGTCATAACAGGGTCATTCAATGTTATCATAACAGTTTATATGTATGAGTGAGGATTACTGGAGATAAAGATAGTCATAACAGAGTCATTCAGTATAATCATAACAGTTGATATGGATATGAGGGTCACTAGAGAAAGTCATAACAGGGTCATTAAGTATAATCATAACAGTTGGTCTGGATGAGGTCATTTGAGATAGTCATAACAGGGCAATCAGTATAATCATAACAGTTAATATGGATACGAGTGAGTACCACTGGAGATATAGTCATAACAGAGTCATTCAGTATAATCATAACAGTTGATATGGATATTAGGGTCATTTGAGATAGTCATAACAGGGTCATTCAGTATAATCATTATATATATATATATATAAAAATATATATATAACAGTTGATATGGATGAGTGAGTATCACTGGAGATAAAGATAGTCATAACAGAGTCATTCAGTATAATCATAAATGAGGGTCACTAGAGAAAGTCATAACAGGGTCATATAGGATAATCATAACAGTTGATATGGATATGAGGGTCACTAGAGATAGTCATAACAGGGTCATTAAGTATAATCATAACAGTTGATATGGATATGAGGGTCACTAGAGATAGTCATAACAGGGTCATTAAGTATAATCATAACAGTTGGTCTGGATGAGGTCATTTGAGATAGTCATAACAGGGCAATCAGTATAATCATAACAGTTGATATGGATATGAGTGAGGATCGCTGGAGATAAAGATAGTCATAACAGAGTCATTCAGTATAATCATAACAGTTGATATGGATATGAGGGTCACTAGAGATAGTCATAACAGGGTCATTAAGTATAATCATAACAGTTGGTCTGGATGAGGTCATTTGAGATAGTCATAACAGAGTCATTCAGTATAATCAAAACAGTTGATATGGATATAAGTGAGGATCGCTGGAGATAAGGATAGTCACAACAGAGCCATTCAGTATAATCATAACAGTTGATATGGATATTAGGGTCATTTGAGATAGTCATAACAGGGTCATTCAGTACAATCATAACAGTTTATATGTATGAGTGAGGATTACTGGAGATAAAGATAGTCATAACAGAGTCATTCAGTATAATCATAACAGTTGATATGGATATGAGGGTCACTAGAGAAAGTCATAACAGGGTCATTTAGTATAATTATAACAGTTGATATGAATGAGAGTGTAATTTGAGATAGTCATATCAGGGTCATTCAGTATAATCATAACAGTTGATATGGATATGAGGGTCACTAGAGAAAGTCATAACAGGGTCATTTAGTATAATTATAACAGTTGATATGAATGAGTGTAATTTGAGATAGTCATATCAGGGTCATTCAGTATAATCATAACAGTTGATATGGATATTAGGGTCATTTGAGATAGTCATAACAGGGTCATTCAGTATAATCATTATATATATATATATATAAATATATATATAACAGTTGATATGGATGAGTGAGTATCACTGGAGATAAAGATAGTCATAACAGAGTCATTCAGTATAATCATAAATGAGGGTCACTAGAGAAAGTCATAACAGGGTCATATAGGATAATCATAACAGTTGATATGGATGAGAGGGTCATTTGAGATGGTCATAACAAGATAATTCAGTATAATCATAACAGTTGATATGGATATGAGGGTCACTAGAGATAGTCATAACAGGGTCATTAAGTATAATCATAACAGTTGGTCTGGATGAGGTCATTTGAGATAGTCATAACAGGGCAATCAGTATAATCATAACAGTTGATATGGATATGAGTGAGGATCACTGGAGATAAGGATAGTCATAACAGAGTCATTCAGTATAATCATAACAATTGATATGGATATGAGGGTCACTAGAGATAGTCATAACAGGGTCATTCAATGTTATCATAACAGTTTATATGTATGAGTGAGGATTACTGGAGATAAAGATAGTCATAACAGAGTCATTCAGTATAATCATAACAGTTGATATGGATATGAGGGTCACTAGAGAAAGTCATAACAGGGTCATTAAGTATAATCATAACAGTTGGTCTGGATGAGGTCATTTGAGAGATAGTCATAACAGGGCAATCAGTA
Organism: Sphaeroforma sirkka; assembly: GCA_001586965.3. NCBI lineage: Eukaryota > Ichthyosporea > Ichthyophonida > Sphaeroforma > Sphaeroforma sirkka. The sequence continues at coordinate 75,042 of LUCW03000244.1, forward strand.
TAATCATAACAGTTGATATGGATACGAGTGAGTACCACTGGAGATATAGTCATAACAGAGTCATTCAGTATAATCATAACAGTTGATATGGATATGAGGGTCACTAGAGATAGTCATAACAGGGTCATTAAGTAGTATAATCATAACAGTTGGTCTGGATGAGGTCATTTTGAGATAGTCATAACAGGGCAATCAGTATAATCATAACAGTTGATATGGATATGAGTGAGGATCGCTGGAGATAAAGATAGTCATAACAGAGTCATTCAGTATAATCATAACAGTTGATATGGATATGAGGGTCACTAGAGATAGTCATAACAGGGTCATTAAGTATAATCATAACAGTTGGTCTGGATGAGGTCATTTGAGATAGTCATAACAGAGTCATTCAGTATAATCAAAAAAACAGTTGATATGGATATAAGTGAGGATCGCTGGAGATAAGGATAGTCACAACAGAGCCATTCAGTATAATCATAACAGTTGATATGGATATTAGGGTCATTTGAGATAGTCATAACAGGGTCATTCAGTACAATCATAACAGTTTATATGTATGAGTGAGGATTACTGGAGATAAAGATAGTCATAACAGAGTCATTCAGTATAATCATAACAGTTGATATGGATATGAGGGTCACTAGAGAAAGTCATAACAGGGTCATTTAGTATAATTATAACAGTTGATATGAATGAGAGTGTAATTTTGAGATAGTCATATCAGGGTCATTCAGTATAATCATAACAGTTGATATTGATATGAGGGTCACTAGAGAAAGTCATAACAGGGTCATTTAGTATAATTATAACAGTTGATATGAATGAGTGTAATTTGAGATAGTCATATCAGGGTCATTCAGTATAATCATAACAGTTGATATGGATATGAGTGAGTATCACTGGAGATAGTCATAACAGAGTCATTCAGTATAATCATAACAGTTGATATGGATACGAGTGAGTATCACTGGAGATATAGTCATAACATAGTCATTCAATATAATCATAACAGTCGATATTGATATTAGGGTCATTTGAGATAGTCATAACAGGGTCATTCAGTACAATCATAACAGTTTATATGTATGAGTGAGGATTACTGGAGATAAAGATAGTCATAACAGAGTCATTCAGTATAATAATCATAACAGTTGATATGGATATGAGTGAGTATCACTGGAGATAGTCATAACAGAGTCATTCAGAATAATCATAACAGTTGATATGGATATGAGGGTCACTAGAGATAGTCATAACAGAGTCTTTCAGTATAATCATAACAGTTGATATGGATATTAGGGTCATTTGAGATAGTCATAGCAGGTCATTCAGTATAATCAAAACAGTTGATATGGATATGAGTGAGGATCGCTGGAGATAAGGATAGTCATAACAGAGTCATTCAGTATAATCAAAACAGTTGATATGGATATAAGTGAGGATCGCTGGAGATAAGGATAGTCACAACAGAGCCATTCAGTATAATCATAACAGTTGATATGGATATTAGGGTCATTTGAGATAGTCATAACAGAGTCATTCAGTATAATCATAACAGTTGATATGGATATGAGGGTCACTCAGAGAAAGTCATAACAAGGTCATTTAGTATAATTATAACAGTTGATATGAATGAGAGTGTAATTTGAGATAGTCATATCAGAGTCATTCAGTATAATCATAACAGTTGATATGGATATGTGTGAGTATCACTGGCGATATAGTCATAACAGAGTCATTCAGTATAATCATAACAGTTGATATGGATACGAGTGAGTATCACTGGAGATATAGTCATAACAGAGTCATTCAATATAATCATAACAGTCGATATGGATATAAGGGTCATTTGAGATAGTCATAACAGGGTCATTCAGTATAATCATAACAGTTGATATGGATGTGTGAGTATCTATCACTGGAGATAAAAGATAGTCATAACAGAGTCATTCAGTATAATCATAACAGTTGATATGGATATGAGGGTCACTAGAGAAAGTCATAACAGGGTCATTTAGTATAATTATAACAGTTGATATGAATGAGAGTGTAATTTGAGATAGTCATATCAGGTCATTCAGTATAATCATAACAGTTGATATGGATATGAGGGTCACCAGAGAAAGTCATAACAGGGTCATTTAGTATAATTATAACAGTTGATATGAATGAGTGTAATTTAAGATAGTCATATCAGGGTCATTCAGTATAATCATAACAGTTGATATGGATATGAGTGAGTATCACTGGAGATAGTCATAACAGAGTCATTCAGTATAATCATAACAGTTGATATGGATACGAGTGAGTATCACTGGAGATATAGTCATAACATAGTCATTCAATATAATCATAACAGTCGATATTGATATTAGGGTCATTTGAGATAGTCATAACAGGGTCATTCAGTACAATCATAACAGTTTATATGTATGAGTGAGAATTACTGGAGATAAAGATAGTCATAACAGAGTCATTCAGTATAATCAAAACAGTTGATATGGATATAAGTGAGGATCGCTGGAGATAAGGATAGTCACAACAGAGCCATTCAGTATAATCATAACAGTTGATATGGATATTAGGGTCATTTGAGATAGTCATAACAGAGTCTTTCAGTATAATCATAACAGTTGATATGGATATGAGTGAGTATCACTGGAGATAGTCATAACAGAGTCATTCAGAATAATCATAACAGTTGATATGGATATGAGGGTCACTAGAGATAGTCATAACAGAGTCTTTCAGTATAATCATAACAGTTGATATGGATATTAGGGTCATTTGAGATAGTCATAGCAGGTCATTCAGTATAATCAAAACAGTTGATATGGATATGAGTGAGGATCGCTGGAGATAAGGATAGTCATAACAGAGTCATTCAGTATAATCAAAACAGTTGATATGGATATAAGTGAGGATCGCTGGAGATAAGGATAGTCACAACAGAGCCATTCAGTATAATCATAACAGTTGATATGGATATTAGGGTCATTTGAGATAGTCATAACAGAGTCATTCAGTATAATCATAACAGTTGATATGGATATGAGGGTCACTAGAGAAAGTCATAACAAGGTCATTTAGTATAGTATATTATAACAGTTGATATGAATGAGAGTGTAATTTGAGATAGTCATATCAGAGTCATTCAGTATAATCATAACAGTTGATATGGATATGAGTGAGTATCACTGGAGATATAGTCATAACAGAGTCATTCAGTATAATCATAACAGTTGATATGGATACGAGTGAGTATCACTGGAGATATAGTCATAACAGAGTCATTCAATATAATCATAACAGTCGATATGGATATAAGGGTCATTTGAGATAGTCATAACAGGGTCATTCAGTATAATCATAACAGTTGATATGGATGTGTGAGTATCTATCACTGGAGATAAAGATAGTCATAACAGAGTCATTCAGTATAATCATAACAGTTGATATGGATATGAGGGTCACTAGAGAAAGTCATAACAGGGTCATTTAGTATAATTATAACAGTTGATATGAATGAGAGTGTAATTTGAGATAGTCATATCAGGGTCATTCAGTATAATCATAACAGTTGATATGGATATGAGGGTCACTAGAGAAAGTCATAACAGGGTCATTTAGTATAATTATAACAGTTGATATGAATGAGTGTAATTTGAGATAGTCATATCAGGGTCATTCAGTATAATCATAACAGTTGATATGGATGTGTGAGTATCTATCACTGGAGATAAAGATAGTCATAACAGAGTCATTCAGTATAATCATAACAGTTGATATGGATGAGAGGGTCACTAGAGAAAGTTATAACAGGGTCATTTAGGATAAGTTGATATGGATGAGAGGGTCATTTGAGATAGTCATAACAGGATCATTCAGTATAATCAAAACAGTTGATATGGATATGAGAGGGCCACTACAGATAGTCATAACAGGAACAGGTAAATCATAACAGTTGATACGGATGAGAGGGTCATTTGAGATAGTCATATCGGGGTCATTCAGTATAATCACAACAGTTGATATGAATAGGAGTGAGGATCACTGGAGATAAAGATAGTCATAACAGAGTCATTCAGTATAATCATAACAGTTGATACGGATATGTGGGTCAATAGAGAGTCATAACAGGGTCATGCAGTATAATCATAACAGTTGATATGGGTATGAGTGAGTATCACTGGAGATAAAGATAGTCATAACAGTCATTCAGTATAATCATAACAGTTGATATGGATATGAGGGTCACTAGAGAAAGTCATCACAGGGTCATTTGGGATAATCATAACAGTTGATATGGATCTGTGGGTCACTAGAGATAGTCATATCAGGGTCATGCAGTATTGTCATAACAGTTTGACATAGAAATAAGTGAGTATCACTGGAGATAAATAGTCATAACAAAGTCATTCAGTATAATCATAACAGTTGATATGGATATGAGGGTCCCTAGATAGTCATAACAGGGTCATTCAGTAGAATCATAACAGTTGATATGGGTATGAGGTACATTGGATAATCATAACATAGTTTATATGGATAGGGTCATTGAATATGATTAAAAATATAAGCATAACTGGGGTGATGGATTCAAAGTAAATTAGATGATGTGAGGTGAAAAAATATAAGCTTCGCAGATTATATGAGGGCGATGAAATATAAGCATAACAGATAATACGAGGGCGATGAAATATAAGCATAACAGAAAATACGAGGGTGATGAAATTCAAGTATAGCAGATGATACGAAGGTGATGGAGTATAAGCATAACACATAATATGTTTGAGGGTGATCGAATATAACTATAACAGACGATTTGAGGGTGATGGAATTAAGGATAATAGAATATATGTAATGGCATACAAGAGTAACAGATGAAAGCATTTTATAAGGATGATGAATAAAAGCATATCGGATCATATGAAGGTGATAGCATACAGGTGCAACAGACGGAAGCATGATAGAAGGGTAACGGAATATAAGCATAATAAACAATACGATTTATTACGTTTTTTTTAGAACGACATACACACGGGACAAATGGAAATATGAGTGTGATAGAATATAAGCAAAACGGATCATATGGAGATGATGGTGATAGCATACAGGTGCAACAGATTGCAGCATGATGCGAGGGTGATAGAATATAAGAACAACGGATCATATGAAGGTGACGGTATACAGGTGTAACAGATGGAAGCATGATGCGAGGGTGTTAAAATAAAAGTATAACAGATAATAATATGAAGGTAATTGCAAAAAAAGCGAAACAGATGGGGAGTAAGATATGTGGGTGATAGAATATATACACAACAGGTCATTTTAGTGATAGTATACATGTGTAATGGAGCATGATGAGGTGTAGAATATAAGCTTAACAGATAATTTGACGGTAATGCTATACAGGTGTCACAGATGGTGGACTGTTTTGAGGGTGATAAAATATAAGCATATCGGATCATATGAAGGTAATGGCATACAAGCGTTAACAGATGGAAGCATGACATGAGGGGGGGAGATTATAAGTACAACAGATAATATGTAGGTGGTGAAATTCGAGCGTACCAGATGGTATCATGATATGAGGGTGACAGAATTGATAGCATACAAGCGTAACAGATGGAAGAATATTATGAGGAAGGTGATAGCATACAGGTGTAACAGATAATATGAAAATAATGGCATACAAGCGTAACAGATGGAAGCATACGAGAGTGATAGAAAACAAGCATAACAATCATATTAAGGTGATAACATACAGGTGCAACAGACGGGAAAATATGAGGGTGATAAATACAAGCATAACTGATTAATGGAAGTGGGCCACAAGCGTAACAGATGGAAGCATGATATGTGAGGGTGATGATATATAAGCATTTAAATAAAATGAAGACATGAAAATGGTGATGACATAAAAGTGTGACAGATGGAAGCATATTATGAGGGTGATAGAATAGAAGCATAACAGATCATATGAAGGTGCTTACAAGTATAACAGATGGGAGCATGATAAATGGGTCATAATATACAAACATACACGCGTAATAGATTGAATCATGATATAAAGGTGCTGAAATATAAACACAACAGACAATATGAAGGTGATGGCATACAAGTGTGTAACAGATGCAAGCATGATATGAGGGTGATAGAATATAAGCATAACAGGGTGGTCAAATACAGACATCAGCTGGGGGTGATACGATATAGGCATAAGTGACAGGATATAAGAATAGTGAAAAGGTCGTATATTACTAACAGGCAGAACATATCTAGACACGACATACGATACGAAAATTTGCGAAATGATGTAAAAGTAAAACGGTTCACATAAGTTGATGTACTACAAACAAGACTGGATGAATGAAGAGGCTAAGATGTGGATAACAAGAACCAGGACAACATGGTCCACAATAACAGATTACACTGTAGGATAGAACAGTCTGTTTAGGCAAGGCAAATGATATTCATTGAGGATACCAATTGTTGCAGTTTTTTTTGCTATTCATTAAGGATACCAATTGTTGCAACAAGTAGATTTTATCAGATAGAGAAGAAAGCATATTCAAAGCGGACACAGACAGACGATCTATATCACAACAGATTGTTGCAGGACGAACAGATAATAACGTAATAATAAAATATACTTGAACCGGAAGACAATATTTGGATAGCAAGATATCAAACGGGGGGCAAGATATTAAACAGGCGGCACGATGCCCCTACTTATAGTCAAGACAGAGTTAGATCATCAGGGCTTATGCAGTAGCCAGCGTTTTACAGGGGGGTTATATCGACAAATGTAGGACTCATTGTATGACGCATTCTCGAGAAACGGACATTGGACTATCCACAGATGTGGTAAAGGCGTTGAAGGGATGTGTATACAAGGAACTCGACGCAGCCAAACTCGCAAGCAATAAGGACGCCAAGGTAAGGATAGGCAATCGGGCATAAATGGGAGGGGACGTTCTCTATATTATATATACGGCATATACGGAAGGCTGTGAATGCATAGATTTGTCGGAGAGAACGTGACAGATCTATCGGTTGATGAAATACAAGACGTAATCACCACAATCGAACGCCAGCAATCCCACACCAATCGCACTGCAACTCAACCACGTCTTCACCAGCAACCGATGCACTCACAGACTTGAGCGAAGCCTGAAACATCTTAATCAAGACGATGAAGTACAGTATACTGGACAACGAAAAGTGCATCTGCCGCAAAAATATTATTACGACTTGACGCTTGACGGATGCGTGACTGTGAAAATTTCACGAGTGGAATACGGTTATACTTACTGGCAGGCTCCGCAGACATAACTCATTCAAAAAAAATACTACTTACTACTATGGATAGCAATGACTTGGGACAGTTCTCGTGACAATTAGGTTTATATAATGAATACTGCGTGATATATATATGAATATTGTATACGGCAATGCCAGTCTGTATATTTTGTTTATGACAACACTTGCATCCATCATGATCCCGAGCCCAAATAAACGTTCAACCGAGGTGCAAAATCGTGCAACGGATATTCAAACGATATCGGGCAACGCAGTGTACTCCAAGGCGGCAAATTTCTGTTTTGATTTACACTAGGGCAGGTCACAAGCATGTGGTTGCAGATCCATTCCAACGATCAAAGAAATAGTACCTTGTATGTATAAAGTGAAGATAATGGTGCAAATGATGATAGATGTACATAGAAGAAACACCGACAACAATTATCAAAGCTCGTGTAACTAAAATAGTCTTTAAAAAATTATAGATCACCATAACAGTACCGCAAACTAACACAAGTAGACCGGTGTAAGCAAGAATCATACCCGAGTCTTCGTCTACTCATTTCTCCATTCACTCCCCCCATCCGATGTATAATTGATGTTTGTCCTGAATATCACAAAATGAACAAAGCGCACTGCATATAGCATAATTCACACACTACAAACACAACACTGGCACGCATAAAATATCGTAACAAAGTTTTAAACACAAAAACCGCACATGCTGATATACTAAACTTGATACAAAGTTCAACCATAACACCGTCCACTTGCCCATACCAAAAGCAGGGGGAAACTGCCACCAATACCGTATAGTTCCAGCATGGTGATGATCTACGCATCAATCTTTGGCGTATCCCACTTGTTCTGTTTGCATGGTGCTCGGGTCTGAATTACATTTATCCTACTGCTGTGGTTTATAATATTTAGTGCATAGGTATTATATATGTTTTTGGAGCGAATTCGATAATTCATAGTCTTCAACTCTTCATAGAACGTGTTCTATTGATATATTCACTATTGTCCTGCTGCCGTTCGGCGTTCTGCTGTCCTTTTACTCCTTTGCACTCCTGTCAGTGATAGACTGACAGTCCCGTACTCCCGTCACTCGGTGACCAGTAAGACTGTGGGAGTCTGTGACGCCGTTCTGTGACGCCGTTGCGTCACTCTCAGACTTAAGTCTCAGACTCTCAGCCAAGCCAGCCACTGTCGCCACAACAAGAAGAGAATATAAACTTGAAAGAGGTTTCGATCAGCCCATGTACGATTTTATTGGCTTATGCTTTACAAAAATTTGTTGAGATTTACTCAGCACCCAATGAAAACCAATCTGATCTATTTGATTTTAATATTAATAAATGTCTCAATTTGATATGGAACTCTGTAAAAAATCGATTGGTGCCTATCTAATTTTTTTTAAATACAAAAATTCAAGTTTTTTCACATAGTCATAGTGTAATACAGTATTTACATACAGGATTTCTGGATTTGACATATTGTCAAAGTACGGTCGTAAATAGCCCGTAAGCCGAAAGGCGAAGCCTATAGGACTTGCACCTTAAAATAGGCTGGTGTCGTAGCTGTAGCCTGTAGGCGCCAGTGTGGGGCCGCCTGTGGCCTCACTGGCCTGTGTAGAAGTGGCCTTCAACTCTCGAGTCCTCGACTCCTTGAGCCCTCGACTAGAGTCGACTGACGACTCTCGCATAGGAATTGGATTCAGGATTCTTCGCGTATGTTCTAAAAAAAAATGGAAAAACAGTAAAGAAGTCAGAAGTCAGAGGAAAGATTTTTCTGCGCCCAGCACTGAGCCTCTGTCCCACTGACCACTAACCCGTGACCAACTGACAACTAACCATTTACTGGACACTGACCCTAGGGCCCACGGCCCACGGCCCCATGCCCTTGTCCCTGGTCCCAGTGTGGTATTTTTTTAAGTGAGAGTCAGCTACCACTTTGCAGCATTTCTTATCAAGAAATTTATCCAAAAAAAGGTTCCCCGAGAACAAAAAAATCCTCGAAATTCAACGTTCGGAACCGGAAAGTATTTACGACATTCAAAAATCGGTAAATATTTCTTACGGGAACCCTTTATTTTCGGGCTATAAACGTAACTTGAAATGCCGCAGCAAATTTCAGAAGAGGTTATTCTGATTATTTCATTGGCCAATTGTTCAGCTTTGATATCCATTCGTCCGAATGAGTCATCATTCGCGAAAATCTTCAAAATTGCACCTAAAATGGCTGAATAGTCCAAATTTTCAAACGATTCACAGTTCCAAGCCAGAAAGAACCAAAACCGAAATTTATCCATTATGTATTCCAGAATCCGGAGTTATATTTTCATATATAATTTATTTATATTAAAAAAAGACTGGGCCTTGCTTGAGTGTTGTCTCTGAGTCAGTATTTTTTATTTTAACAGTAAATATTTGCTTCTTTTTTTAAAACAAAACAAAGTCAGCTTTAGAAGTTTCTATTTTTTGAAATAAAAGAAGCTATTTTGTTATTTTGAGTTCTGCTTTTTGTTTTTGTTATTAAAATAAAACCAAAACAAAAGACTTTTTATACAGAAGTTTTTGTCTATATATTTTTGTTTTTTTGGTTTTGTTTTTAAACAAACCAAAACTATAAAAAGAACCACTACATAAAATCAAACATTATAAAAAAGGAATATGATCTGAGTGTCAGAGTCTAGAGTCTAGACTCTCAGAGAGAGAGTAAAATAAACAGAGATTTCAGAGAATGTATGTATTTAGAAAAGATAGATTTGGGTTTTTTGGGGGTTTTTTTAAAGTGAATACTTTCCTTTCGTTGGATGTACACAAATAGAATAAAATACAATATTTAGTTAAATATTTAAATTTTTTTTAATTATTTTTAAACCCAAAAACAGTACATATGTACTTTAGTAAATAAAAGAGAACTATTTATATAATTGTTATTTTTTTTTTTAAATAGCTAAAAAGTTGACTTTGTTTTTTAGAAAAACACAAGAAAGCTGTTTTTATAATTTATCATTATTTTCAAAACAAAAGCAAATACACATAAAAATTCTAAATTTAGCACAAAGTGGCGACAAGCCCAAAAAAATCTAAACAGATGCACGCAGTAGACATGTGTACTGTACTAAATAATAAATAGATAATATTATCCCGAATATAAAAAGTGTATATGTTCGGTGTGCGTAGTACATTACTGTGTTCTAATACCGTGTCATATGCACTGTTTCATGTATCAAGAAAAGCACTTGAAAGGCACGTATTTTTTAAGGTAAAATAGTGATAATTTCAGTAGATAGTATATTGAAGCAGTAACACGAATCGATCACCTCGCAAGTGATAGATCTTTCGTATTTTAATATTGTCCCTGCCGGTTGAAATTGATAAAGATGTAACTACGACTTGTTTGTCGCGACCTACGTATATGAGGATTGTATATTTCACTAGCTGAGAACTAAAAACTTTAGCTGATGCATCTGTGTCACTGATTCACAAACCGATACGAAGTAGAACTAGTGGCCATTATCTTTTGTACTTGAAGTCAAAACATATATGTAGCGTTTGTACCGCAACTGTAGAGAAGGCAATCACCTTTGGACTGTATCAGTCTACTTTGTACTAAAGGTGTACCACCACCGAAACAGCATGAGAAACAGAAACAATTGAACAAAGCTCAGAATGGATGTAAAGAATGGTTTGACAGCCAGTGTTACACGCAGTGTAAACTTCGATAGAAATTACTAGGTTTCAAACTATATTAAACTAAAATACAATTTAGTCAGTTAGGATTTAGCAGTGGTAGCTTGTGTAAGAATGATCGGGACTGCCTCTTGTTAAGAGCCTAAATATCCTCGATCACACAGGGCGTACCTCTAGCTGTTCTTTATTGAATAATTTTCACTAGAAGTACTAAGTGTTCATGACCACTTGCCTAATTTGTAAATAGACATAATAACGTAAGTCACGTTAATACATTAGCTGATATAAATAAAGTTCCATCTGAAGAAAAGTTAAAAAAAGAGAAAGACTTATTGGATTTTGGAGATTGGCGGGAGGACCAAAATCTATAAGTAGTAGTTCGGAGATTATAAAATTTAGTTTATAAAATCCATCTACTAATGTCTCAAATAGGTCCAAGTAGATGAGTCATACCAAATACTCAGGCTATTGGAGCCATCAAAGTGAATTTAGATCACTTTGGAAATATTGGAAAAAGAGCTTGTACTAAATTATTCAAAATACAAATAAAAACCCAATGTATTATCTCAATTGATCTTGATATTTTAGACTGACCGGAGACCGTATTTCTACATAGCCCCCAGTAGCTTTTAGAACTACGAACGTACGTTAAGATACGATCTAGTTGGTAAAGCGAAAACCAAAGTAAAAACGGTTTCGGTCATGACTTATCGAGTAAGTATGTGCCTATATGTACGAGTTCAAGACTCTTGTTGTGCTCTATGTCGTTTAGTATTTGGTCCAGTAATCATTTCCGATGTAGGCGCCTTACGTTTATTATTTGGTAAGGTAATAGCCAAAGGCTGTTCTTCATTAGTAAGTAAGTTTGAACAATTTTCTGCACTGTTGGTAAGCAGATCAGAAATAGGAAGTAGGTGGCAAATAGGGAATTTCAGATCCGTCAGGGTTTGTAGTCACCTGAGGAAACCCTTTTCGTTTATCTCGTGTGTTCTTATGTAAACGCTTATTCCATTTCTTATTAAAGATACGAAGAAAGTCGCGAGATTCACGAAATGCATCGGAGGTTAGCCAAGCTACTGTCCCATCCATGAAACGGGTCTTGTAGTAAGTGTAACCGTCTTCGGATGTTTTGTCAATTATATCTTTGACTTGTGACTCCATAACTGGTACATCAGAATCAAATGAGCGAGCGAATGAGAGTTCGGAGGTAGGGATACGGTGAGTGTCTAGATTGGTTGCGCTAGTACCATCAATGTTATTCACTTCGTAAGTATCACTCTTCTCATCATGGTAGGAAATAACAAAAGGTTCTATCGTCTTAGAAGAGAGTTCGGTAACGTTGGCGTTTTGATTTATAATGTTAACGTAATCGCCGACTTTGAACTGAACAATGTTCTTAGTGTTATTCCATCGGTCATACGCTTTAAGTAGGACACGATTCTTGTGCTCGAGTAAACAGGGGTAAACAACGTTCTGCATATGCTTAATCTTTTGTAGCCACGGGGTAACGTGTTTCTCGGGCGCAGTTTTATCAAACGTTGCTTGTAATTCACTATAGCGGCCAAAGAAATAGTGAAACGGGAAGTGTTCCAGTTTGAGGATTCATGCAGTTATTCATTTGAGTCTGAACCCATTTCAAATGATAAGGCCACATATCCTCAACGTCGTCTAGTGCGGTACGCAAGAGTTTCTTAAGTTCTCTATGACGTGTCTCATTTGCACCCTGCGTTTGAGGTTTGTAAGGAACACCACGCCTATGGGTCATGCCTGATACGAGTATAAGTGCCTCCATTACGTCGGTACAAAACTCACTACCGTTATCAGAACATAGTACTCGGGGGAAACCGAAGTCATTGAAGACGTGATAGCATAATTCTGCCACTGTTTGTGGACGTTTGTTCGGTATTGCATAAAGCAAGTTATCGCCCGAAGCCACACATAAGAAATGACAGATATATACATCGCCAGTATGCTTGGATCGCGGGAGTTTGACCAAATCGACTATGACTCGGCGCATCGGTTGGTCTTCTGTCACACTTTTTAGGGGTGCCCAACCGTATCGCTTGATCTGGTTCTTTTCACAATCAGTACAGCGTCGGTATACTTCACGTATGGTTTCTTTCAGCGCCGAGTGATCAAGCCCTGCACGAATAGCCATTTTATAAGTATGCTCATATGCTCGATGCGTTAAATTATGTATAATTTTAACTCTACTTTCGAGCTCCTCTAAGTCAGTCAGATTCTGCGTAACGCTGGCTGGATGAACCATAGTCCTGTTGGAAAGGGCAACCTCAGCATCAGGAGGGGTAGACTCTTGAGATACATAATTGACAACATTGGATTGTTGAAGTATCTTCTTCAGTTTTTTCACAACTCCTGGCTGTTCTTTAAGCAGCGCTTTAAGTAGTTGAGTGCGAGCTTCAGGTTCTCTTAGAGTTTTGAGTCTTTGATCCATGGCCTTAGCTAGTTCCAAGTTTTTACGATCTAATGCCGTTTCAATCGGCATTACCTCGACTGCAATCTTGTTGGGTGCATGTGTTGTACGAGTCTTGAGCTTTTGTTCAAACTCTTTAGACTCCTCTAGTTTAGCTAAGAATTCGGTTGAGGGTTTCCACTTAGTGGTACCTGCAGGACCGATGCGACAAACAATGGTGTGTTTCCAAGGCGTCTTCTTAATAGAATAGGATCCCTGATACAAGAACGTGTCGGTTTCACGGTCGACATAAATAGGTTCGTCTTGAATCATATTAATTAAATCACGTATCCATGGGTCGGAGTTACGTAAGGGACAACACAGCGTAATGGTAGATTTAGTAATATTAACATAATTTAACAACTGTGCGATAAGTTGACAAGGTGGGTTAGCCCACGCATTATGCTTTGATAAGTCAAGCTGAAATGCATCACCTTTAGGATGAGTCAACGACCTAAATTCAGAAACCTGTTTGTTATGTTCTGCGGCGAACATATCAACAGTAAATGGACCCCATCGTGATTGAGCGAGGTTAAACCATTTCTTATTTAGCATCCAATCGGTTGCTAATAACTCCTTGACTGTTTTCTGGTAGTCGGGCACAAGTCGAGAGAGCATGTCAGGAAGATGGTTATGTATTCCTGGTATGTGTGTTATATTAAAAGCAAACTTGGCAATAATGTCATGCCAGCGGCTCACCAACTGTGAATCAGGGTTCATATCTTTTAAGTATGTTAAAGACTTTTGATCACAGGCGACAGTAAAGTAACTTCCATAAAGGTAGTCTTTAAACTGTCTTAGCGCAGTAACTATAGCAAAAAGCTCTTGTTTAACGGTAGGGTAATTCCGTTGACTCTTATTATAACTCTTGCTAAAGAATTGTATGTAGCGCGGTTTACCATTTATCGTTTGGTAAAGCACTCCACCTACCGCTCGATCTGAAGCGTCGGTTGCTACTTGGAATGGGACACCATCCACAGGGTACTGTATGATAGGTGCGTCCATTACTTTACTTTTGACTAGTTTAAATGCATCATCACATTCTTTAGTCCAAAGCTTTCCCAAAGGTCCTTTGTGCAGCCGTAGGTGACTGAAAGGCTTAAAGTAATGAGAAAGATGCGGTACCGAATCCGAGAAGAAGTTAACAAACCCACACACAGAGTTCACATTTCTTCCAGTAATTGGTGTTGATAAATCCAACAGAAACTGTTTCTTGCCAGGATCAATTTCTACCCCTGCTGCAGATACTTTGTAGCCAAGTAAGTGTATAGTATCTTTAGCAAAAGAACACTTGTCTTCGTTAATCTTAAGTTTAGCATGATTAAGTCGCTTTAAGACTTCTTTAACGAGTTTAGCATGTTCATGTGCTGTCTTTGTAAAGATAACTATATCACCTAAATAGACTGATACGTTATACGACAGGTCCGTAAATAGTTCCATCATAACTTGTTGGAAGAAAGAAGGTAACATGTGTAAGCCTTCAGGTGCACCTTTAAACTGGTACTTCTTACCTTGCCAAGTAAAGGAAAAGTATTTCCTATGAGGCTCATATATCTGTAGTTGATGGAATACAGCTTTTAAGTCTATCTTGGAAAAGATAGTCGCACCCTCCATTTTGCGTAGTATCTCGCTTATCTTAGGTAAGGGAAAACTATGTTGCGGAATTAGTTTGTTGATTGGCGACAGGTCTAGTACTACTCTTGTTTTACTAAACGTTCCATCAGATTTATATTGATCGACCGCTAAGAGAGCTAAGTTAACTGGAGTTGCATCATAATTGATTTCAATTAGACCCTGTTTTAACCAATCTTCGATTTGGGTTTTGACAACGTCTTTGTGTCTCCAACTCACGTAGTTATGTGAAGGACACTTTAACTTAGAGAAGTCGACGTTTGTTAAGTCAAGTCTAACGTACCCATTAGAGAACTTAAACATACACCAGTTAGTTATTGCAATCTTCCTGTTTGTATAATTAAGTCCATAATTATATCGGTGAAGTGCGGAATCATATTCTTTGCTTCACCTTCCGGAGGTTTAGGTATCTTTAACATATTATCATCTGACTGATCTTTTTTTTCGGGTCTAGCCCATTAGGCAGACCAGTGAGTGTTATACCTAAACTGAGAAGATCAGTCATACCTATAATTAAATCGTATTTCTGAGACATGTCAGTAACGATTAAGTGAGTCTTCACTTCTCTTCTATCTGACAGCATTATGTGTGCATAGTCAATGGCTTGTTCGCAAGTAGTAACTTTGCCATTTCCCAAGATTAAATCAGTTGTTTCGTTATGGACAGCCATATCTGTAGCGTAGGCTACTCGGCGTGAGATAGCAGAGACTTCAGCCCCTGGATCAAATAGTGCCATACCTTTTTCTCCATTTACGAAAACTGCTTGAAAGATACGTTCATCTCCTTTGGTATGGATTTTATTGAACATTTTCTCATAATCTTGCTCTAGTGCACACATATGGTACTGTCAGTGCTTAACTTGGACGTCCGGTAAGTCCTTGCAATCCTCTTTGTGCCAACCGTTAGTACCCTTGCAAGTAGCACACTCTTTCATATAGTGTCCAAAATCTGGCTTGCCTGGTGCACACTTAACAGGGTCGTGTCTACCATTCCACTTGCCATTACGTTTTGTGAGGTTGTAACCACACTTCTTGCAAGGCGCTCTCACCTTCTTATCACCTTTCGGTTCGGTAGAAGTAGAGTCAGTACCCCCCTCCAGTAGTAGTGCGAGGTTTCTTAGTACTACGCGCAGTATTAGTCTCTACTGCGTTTCGCTTAGTGGGCTGGGTGTAGCTCGTGGTACTAAGTACTCTAGTAGAGGAATTGGTATGCTTGTGAACTATCTTCTCAAAGACAGACCAAGGCATAGATCGCAAATCACCATAGGCGATGATGTCATCATTGACTTTCTTAAAGAGGTTAGCTCCCAGAGTCTCCATCATCTGACAAATTAATAAATATTCGCCAGTATAGGTACGGCCACCCATCCGAGTATCATATGTGTCATATGAGCTAGAGCACCTCGAATAGTGGTATCGTTCGCAAAGAACTTGCGAGACTCTAGAAGTTCACGGTCACGTGCATCTTCAAAAAAAGGTGTTAAGTATATTATCACGCAACTGGTGCCAGGGTAGGGCTTTCCAGTTGGGCTCATGAGCCTTCAAGATAGTTCGCCATTCACCTGGCTCACAGAAATGAATAAAGGCATTCATCATCTGCTTATCCCTAAGGCTGGCAGACTCCTTAAGTTGGTCGAAGGCCTTCAGTGTCTCCACTGTACTCTCATTAGTAGAGAAATCGACCTCAGCCTGCGCGTTACCTAGCTGCTTTATAAAGCTTGGTTCTAAGTGTTCACGAGGCTCATGCTCAGTGCTACGGGCTGCTAGTGCCAAGATGGTGTCTATTTCCTTTCTCTTGTTATCGATTAGATAGCGAATGTTATCCGCTTTCCTATCGTCAAGGTCAGAGTCATTCAATAGACGGTCCTCAAGGACTTGCATACCAGCGCGTAATAGCCTGAGACGAGTATGTCTGGTTCTCACTTCCTCATCCTCAGGATTAGAGCGGGAACTCTCTAACGAGGTACTGGTGTAGCGATTGCCAAAATCGTGATTACCAGGGTTAGTTGGCAAATGAGGGTCGATATTACGAGGATGGTAAGCCTCATCGAGTTCCATATGATCATATCCTCTGACAGGGTTAGGTTTGTCAAGAGGATGGTCAATGGTAGCATCAGAGCTATAGAGATTAAATTTTGAAATATTATCTCTCTCACCAGTGGTAACTAGCTTAGTGGTAAACATACTGGCTGGTACAGCAGTAGGTCTCGGGCTCGAAACTCGGCCCGGATTTTTTCTTCTTCTTCGGTATAGGAAGAATATCAGCCAAGTGGGACACGATAGAGGGGTCCACAACTGCTGCTGCCGCTAGCTCCTTCAAGAGCGCTTCAGTGCGGTTCAATTGGCGTCCAGATTGAGAGGATCCAACCACTCGTTGTCGAGTTATGGCGTCCTCAGCTTCGGCCCCAAGATTTGAGCTGGATGGAATGGCTTCTCCATCGATGGCGAAAGAATGAATTTAGGACACTTTGGAAATATTGGAAAAAGAGCTTGTATTAAATTATTTAAAATACAAATAAAAACCAATGTATTATCTCAATTGATCTTGATATTTTAGACTGACCGGAAGCCGTATTTCTACAATCTACAAATTAGGCATGTGGTCATGAACACTTAGTACTTCTAGTGAAAATTATTCAATAAAGAACAGCTAGAGGTACGCCCTGTGTGATCGAGGATATTTAGGCTCTTAACAAGAGGCAGTCCCGATCATTCTTACACAAGTTATCACTGCTAAATCCTAACTGACTAAATTGTATTTTAGTTTAATATAGTTTGAAACCTAGTAATTTCCATCGAAGTTTACAAAACTGGGTTTTAGGGTTTTGCTGGTTTTACAGCACATGACTGATGACTCATTTAAGAGTCAGTCATTTTAGGATTACTGTTTACAATTACTAATAAATGAACAACGTCTCCCTCCCTGAGGAGGGAGAACGTTGATACATAGTTACTCGACGTGTACTTACTACATTTTTAACTATACTTTGAAAAGTTGTTAGTCTATTAATAATTGTGAAATAAGCTATCTTTATTTAAGTTGCTTTATAGTATTAAATTGGTATTTGTTAATTTTTCTATAGAGAAACTACGAACAAAAGAGAAAGTTCAGAAGCATCTCAAAGAGATCGATGAGTGTCGTAACTGGCCAGAAGCATGTTGGCTAGTGACATCCTTATTAAGCAAGGATATGCGCCGTCCAGGACTATGTTCAATTCTGGCACCACCAACAGCGAATACTAGCATCTTGAGCTATATTCTGAAACTCGACGCGGACCTTGTCAGACCTGATATTAAGAGGGATGACAAGCCACGCTGGTATGAGTTGTTAGCAATGCATGTATTCTGTATGAACATAGGCAGTAATGATCGAGAGCGCCTTTACCTCGAGCTACGTCGCAAGTATGCGAACGAAACGAGAGATAAAGGACAGGAGAAGAAGTTTCACCTGACTCGACTGCGCTGGAATCAGTTCTATGAAACTGTTTCCGACACTTATCCCTCTGATCGAGTAACCTCGAGAGAGAAGGTGGTTCTTAAGAAACCACGTGATCAGATAGATCAAGGGTATGTATCCCGACAGACATCTAACGAACGTCCGAATGTTCGTCCGCGTGAATCAGCGCAGCACTCACGGCCTAATAAAAGGATACGTGCTGAGAAGGAAGCACTATACAAGCAAGTTAAGAAGTGTGCCGACGAGAAGTGTGGATACGATATGTATCAGCTTGCCCCGAACGGTTATTGGAACGGGTGGCACTCAGTTACTTGCAAACACTTTATTAATAAGTGTGACAAGTGTGAGAAAACCAACGGTTATCACGCCAAGCCAAGACATGTGACCGGAAACCAGATATCAAACTGGAATGAAGGTACTACCGGGTTCAATCTATACAAAGACAATAAAACGACTCTTTAGACGAGCGTGTAATAATCCCTGTATATTGCAACGGAAATAAAGTCCTTGCGTTGATTGATCCTGGTTCAGAAATTTCATGTATATCCGATCGCTTTGCGTTAATGAAAGATATCGAATGTAGAACACAAACTACTCACCTTATATTAGCTGATGAGAAGACTTCCAAGTGCGATACGATGGCTACCGATGTTAAAATCTCATTAGCCGACCATCGCCACATTACAACCCAAGCTGTGATAGTAAAGATGTCACAGAAGTACGACATTATCGTCGGAATGAGTGATTTACTTACATTAGGTATAACCGTAACTGGTTTACCGAACAATGTAGATCCATTAAAGGATCAATCAGACTATAATTGTCTGAAACCATATATACCACCATCCGACACAGTCGAGGAATTAATACCTGACTTTACGGTAAAGATCATTGATCTAATCTTAGTAAATAAGAAGATTAAGATCACTGACTGGGCTAAGTTACGTTTTAACGACGGATATGTTAGTTTAGATTTAACCAAGGTAGACTTTACTCTGCTGAAGTGTCCATCAAGAAACTATGTATCTTGGAGACACGAAGCCGTAGTAAAAGAACAAGTCGAGAAATGGGTAACAGATGGAGTGATAGAAATAAACGATCAACAAACTCCAGTAAACTTGGCATTACTTGCCGTTGATCAACATAACTCTGACGGTTCATTTGAGAAGGTCAAAGTATGTTTAGATATGAGTCCAATAAATAAATTATTGCCAACTCATAGCTTTCACTTACCTCGTATAAACGAGTTGTTAAGAAGAATGGAAGGTGCTACAGTATTTACAACTATAGACCTAACACAAGGATACCACCAAATGAAGGTATATGAACCCCACCGTAAATACTTTAGTTTTACATGGAAGGGTAAACAATATCGCTTTAAGGGCGCACCTTGGCCACAAGTAATGGAGGAAATGTTTGCCGACATGCCTAACGTGCAAGTCTATATAGATGACATAGTCATCTTCTCAAAGACTAAAGTCGAACACGAAGCATTAGTCAGACGAGTACTACAAAGATTAAATGAACAGAACTTCAAAATTGATGAAAAGAAATGTCATTTTGCTATGAGTGAGATTCAACTCTTAGGGCATAGAATCTCAGGGGAAGGTATTAAAATCGACCCTGGAAAGGTAGAACATCTCTTAGATTGGAGAACTCCAACAACCGGGATAGATGTAAATAGCATGTGTGTATTCGTAAACTTCTTTTCAGATGGCGTTCCACACTTAGCAGATTACTTAAAACCTTTTGGACACTTACGATGTCACAAAGGTAAGTTAGGGGAGCTATGGACTAAAGAATGTGATGAGGCATTTTAGATCCTCAAGCACGCAGTACAACAAGCACCTGTGGTTCAAGGACCAGTTGATGGCGTGCCGTTTGAAATAGCAACGGACGCATCAGACCTAGCACTAGGAGGAGTATTGTATCAGGTTATAGATATTAAACCTAGATACATACAACTCTTTAGCCGTGCTATGAATGCATCACAGTTGAATTATCCAACTGTTAAACAAGAATTGTTAGCTATAGTAACAGCTATGACACGCTTTAGAGATTACCTCTATGGAACAGCATTTACGCTGATGTGTGATCAAAAGTCTCTTCAATACATGAAAGAAATGAAGCCGGACTCTCAATTATTGAGCAGATGGCATGATACAATATCAAAATTTCACTTTGATATAAAACATTTACCAGGTATACATAGCCACTTACCGGATATGTTGTCCAGGTTTGTACCAGACTTTAATAAGTATGTCCGCGAACTCTTAGCTACTGATTGGAAATGTAATCCAAGATGGTTTGAGTTAGCACAAAAGACATTCGGCCCACATACTATAGATATGTTCGCCGCGCATCATAACGCGCAATTAAAAGATTACAGGACGTTAAATCACCCTCTAGGAGATGCCTTTCAATTGGATCTCTCCAAACATAACGCGTGGGCTAATCCACCGTGGCAGTTAATTGCCCAATTATTAAACTACGTTCAGATACATAAAGCTACCTTAACGTTGTGTTGTCCCCTACGGAAATTAGATCCGTGGGTCAATAAATTAATAAGCATGATACAATGCGAGCCAATTTATTTAGATAGGGAAGTAGATACCTTCCTCTATCAGGGTACCCGAGCAGTCCAAAAGACGCCCTGGAGGCATACTATAATATGTCGTATAGGTCCTATAGGTACAACCTCATGGACCCCTTCTGCGACCTTCCTTAACAAGGTCAAAGAATCAGAGATTCCACTCTCTACCAAATTGAACGCTAACCAGTTCAAAGACAACACAACACTTCAAGTTTGTGCACAAGAAATACAATCTACTACTGACTATACTGTTAAGAAGCGTCAGTCTTTAGCTAGGACTTTATTTGATAACATAAAGTCCAAGCCCGAAGTCTTTAAGACACTCTTTCTAAAGGGACTCATGAACGAGAACCCTGATTTACATGCACACATATTACGACTATTAAACAAGTCAAGTGTAGCATATGTATATGAACGCACTAAAGATGCGCATACAAAAGGAAGAGAGGAGTCTGTGAACACAACAGACGTAGAGAACACGCAAGTGGATTCTCAACACCCTACCTTTATACTGGAAGAGCAGAATGATGATAACATTCTCTCTTGGCTGATAAAAAATCATAAGCTGAAGCACCAGAACGTAGTAGATGCAGTTAAAGATGCTAAACGAAATGGGATAGCGCATCCCAAGTTGGCAACTTTAGTTGACAAAGTATATCAGTCATGCACAGACTGTGATCTCAATCAGATCAAGCGCTATGGGTTCGCACCGCTTAAGAGTGTGACCGAGAATGTTCCATGGCGCAGGGTCATCATTGATCTGGTTGACCTGTCTACGTCCGAGCACTCAGGCGACCGTTACGTATGCCACTTCTTTGATGTGGCGTCACGGTTTAACTTACCTTATCCTCTTAAGGATAAAAGTACGCAGACCGTGGCAGAATTATGTTGCCAAGTCTTTGCTGACCACGGGTGGCCAGGTATTATGTGCTCTGATAACGGTAGCGAGTTCTGTGATGACATTATGGAATCATTAGTACTCGTATCAGGCATGTGCCATAAGAGAGGTGTGCCATATAAACCGCAAACGCAAGGCGCAAATGAAACGCGCCATAGAAGACTTAAGTTCTTCTTACGCACTGCATTAACGGATGATGCAGATGATTGGCCGTACCATCTTAAATGGGTACAAACACAGATGAACGAGTGTGCTGATCCGGGTACAGGAACTACACCCGCTCATTATTTTCGTGGCAGATATAGTAAATTACAAATACCCTATAACAAGGATGAACCTGATCGCCATGAGTTACCACGGTTAGAAAAGGTACAACGTATACATAACGTTGTATACCCTTGCTTGCGAGAAACACGTAATATAGCCTTATTAAAAAGGCAAAACAGATGGAACACTACCAAGAAGATAGCAGAGTATCAGGTTGGTGACAGAGTTAACATCCGTCAACGCAACTCTGATGATACTGTATGGATAGGTCCATATATAATCTCAGTAGCAGACACTAAAAGCGGAACGTACGAGGTTAATAACCCCGATGGTTCTAGTGCGCTTAATATACGCACAAGTCGTATTCCGACTACTGAGATTATACTCGCAAGAAGACATGACTCTAATGCCCCTCTTGATCGTTCTGAATTTAAGGACATAATATGGAGAACGGATAAGGGAGGTTACACATACTATCGTACACGCTTTATAGACGGTACGATCGCTGAGTTAACTTCAGACGCTTTTGACAATCAAGACTATTTAAAAGCCTTTAATAGAAAATGGCGTAAACGCCTACATAAGTCACAAGCTGATAAAGACAGCATGTTCCCAACATCTGAAGGTACGGAAGTTAAAACTTACCCACCTACAGCATTTATACCGAGCTTTACTGCTCATCCTTCATACGTCCCAAAGACACTGAAACGTAAGAAACGTCCAGTCGACCACCACGGACCTACTGGACCTAAGCCCAAAACTCACAGGGTAACCGAAAACGCTTAACTTCTCCGCCTGAGAAACATTAACTATATGTTATGCTACTTAATGTTTTCGACCCGTATTTCCTTCCTCGCTTTGCAAATCCAAAATCAGCTTGAGTGAGCAACTAGCCTCTCTTGGATTTCAAAGCTGGGTGGGGGCTGTGTAATAGCCGGACCTCCACATTAGACTCTTATGTTAATAAACGTACTCTTAAGCAGTACGTAAATTATAAACGTACTATTAAAAGCACGTGTATTGAATGGTTTTTAACGGTTCTATTTATAAGTACCTTTTCCATTTTACAAATCAGATATTTTGGCCCCGACCCATTAAAGGGACTGTGGACAAGGTCACAGAGTATATTTGGAGTAGGTCTATTAAGAGACCTAGATAAACACTCCAAAATATACATCTGAATACTTCGGTAGCGAGATGGCTCAACCGAACATAGGTTTCTAGAGACCCTTAATGAATACCTAGTTTGACCTCCGCTCAGCCAACCAGATGTGCCAGTCTGATGATGGCAAGTCGGTAATTCTTGATAAGTGGCCAGTTATTGGTTAAGACAATAACTAAGGACATCAAGAGTATTTTTTCTTTTTTTTTCTTCTTTTTTTTCTAAAGATAGGATTTTACTAATTTTAGTAATTCGTGCGACGAAACAAGTAATACTAGTTTCAACGATAACGATAACGAAAACATAAATAAAATCCCTTCGGCGAAATCAGTACTGGGAGGATGATATATAGGCAATGTCTCAGCCTTACAATACCCCAGAGTATTGCTGATTTCTATGAGGCATACCTAACTTTATTACCAGATTAAAATTCGTATACTTAAAAAACTTATTAAATGACTTTAAGATTTTATCACGTTTAGTAGTTCTAAGATGTTTATACCGCCTTAAGAGACCGATATTTACATGGCCTGATTGGCCGTCGAACAGATACTACCTACATCATATTATGGAACGGGACACAAGAGGGGCTCTCCTTGAGGCGTTCAAGAACGCACAAATCGCAGGGCTGGATGATAATTGGAATTTTACATGGTTTCACAAGGTACTATCTTACTTCAAGGCGGAGAAGTCAACACTGGACTACATCCGCGACAATTCTGAACGGTTGAAGACATGCACACCTCAACTACAGATCGAACAGATCTGTTTGCACAAAACACAAGCCACTGTCGATCCTGCGTTTCGCAAGCTAGCCAAGGGCCAAAGTCGGAACAAGCACACTTCTCTTATGGAATAAATGACACAACTCATGGAGAACCACAGAAGGGCACGTGAACGGTGCCAGACAGATGCCGACTTTCAACAGAATTTAGTGAACCACTGCATTGTACAACTGTTAGAAGAAGCTCTCAACGGCCGTACGTATGAACGTACTCTACAGTTGCATCCCAAATGGCAACTGATGGGGACACACGAGCTTATACAGCTGTTGAGCCCTGACATTCAGGATGCACAGCAACGTACGACAGCACGTTTCCAGGGTCGCAACAAACGCGAGGGTTCTTCGACCAATGGAAGTCGCGATGACACCAATAGCCGCCCCAACCCACATATGAGTAGATGACAAACGCAGAATTGGACTCAACGGCCCCAACCTACGGTACCAACGACTTGTGCGGGGTGCCAGGCACAGGCGCCACCAGGTGGTAGGTACATACCACGGTGTCATCATTTCAGGGCGTCGCAAGCGGGGAGCGTGGAGGGTCGGGCAAGGCTATACGATAACAACCGTCCTTTGAGGGACGTACAATCGGTACACAGACCGTCCACAACATCAACCGCAGAACAGGGGCAGAATACATCCCAGACTAGAGACGTAGCCACAATACGTCCGACACCTCAAGTACAGGTGAATGCGATTACACAGGACGAAGACTTGGCCCTACCATCGGAAGCTACAGAGGTTCATATCAATACGATTCTTCACGAAGTCTTCGAGCACATGACGTCAACACCAAACCACGCCTATGAGACGTGGGAGTCGGTAGCCGATCACGCGTGAGAGGTGAGGGTGTCTGAGTTGGAGAGGAGCTTCATATTTGTTACCACGATTGGAGCAGTGATGGCAATACAAGACCCATTGCTGACGTCAGACAACCGAGTCTATATCAAGTACAAATCAACGGACGTACGTTCAAAGCCTTGATAGACACGGGAGCAAATAGAAGTTGTATCTCATAGACATCCGCAAACCTCCTTGGCCGACCAATAACTCCGGCACCACCTGGGTCATTTATATATTTAGCTGACAAGGCGGTGCGAACTCCTCGACTGGGGACGACGGAAGTGGTACCTATAAGGTACGGCACCAGAATTATCGACGGTTCATTAGAATTGATGAACTTGCCGATGGGTATAGATGCCATAGTGTGGCAAGATATGTTGAAAGGCTTGGGCCTATACATAGGCGGTATCCGATCGCCACTTGCACCAATAGACCCCACAGAACTAGATGAGCTCCTCGAACCCATACCACGCCGACAAGCACCTAACACAACGGAACCCGTCGATGTACGCCAACGGTTGGCACAGGATTTGGAAGCCAATGCGAAGATTGCCGACAAGGCGCGCTGTCGTCTGGAAGGGAGTGAGGTTGCCATCCCAGTAACCCATGAACAAGCGTTGCAGATGTGGAGATCGACGCGTAGCTTCGTATCCGATCGATGGCTCCCCTATGTAGATGAACAAGTGAAGAAGTGGTTGACGGATTTGGTGATTACAAAACGAACGACACCAACGACTGTTAATCTTCCTCTACTTGCGGTACCGACATTCGATGCGGAAGGCAACGTCAAGAAGATACGCGTGTGTTTAGATATGCGTGCCGTTAACGCGCTTATTCTTGGTGACCAGTTCCTGATCCCCAAGGTCAACGAACTCATATCTCACCTCAAGAGTAAGAAGTACTACACGACGCTGGACATATCGGCTGCATACCACAGGCTGCCCATCTATCCAGACTCACAATACTTATTTAGTTTCACACACGAACGTTATCAGTACTCGTTCACATTAGCATCGTTCGGTCTTCATGTACTCACGCAGCAGTTCCAACGTACCTTGAGTACGATACTTGATGGCTTACTGGTTCACCACCATATCGATGACATAGTTATCGCCAGTAACGATTATGACGAACACGTTAGGACGGTGCAGAAGGTGATACAACGCTTAACATACCACAGTTTTAAGCTTAACCCTGCCAAGTGCCACTTCGCTATTTCCGAAGTCATGATCCTAGGGTCGAAAGTATCGGCACACGGCATTGACATTGACCATGAAAAGCAGGCCAAGCTGATCGACTGGCCCACACAACTACGGTACACGATATAGCCTCGGCGTTGGGTTTAGCAAATTACCTCCACGAACATCTGCCTAATTTCGCGAACACGGTTGCACCCTTGCGCGAATTTTGCAAACTCAAACCAAAGGAGTTGATAGGTGATCGTTGGAAGGAGAGACATGCACAGGCGTGGCAGGCAATGAAGGACGCAGTGGTGAATGCTGTGGCGTTACACTTTCCTGTCGACGGCATTCCTTTGAACTTGAAAACCGACGCTAGCGATTACGGTTTGGGGGGAGCGCTATTCCAATGGGTCGACGGTAAGAAGCATTACTTAATGTTCTTTAGTAAGAATCTGAACCATGCGCAACAGAACTACGCCACACCGATGAAGGAGTTACTGGCATTGGTATATGGTCTGACACATTTCAGGGAATACTTGGATGGGCAACGGTTTGCGGTCTTCACGGACCACAAGGCCCTTGTGTATATAAACACACAGCTCAAGCTTAATCCGATGCTTCAGAGATGGCATCATATCATCGCGCCATTCAACTTCACCATATCGCATATACCAGAAGAGACAAATGTGCTCCCGGACATGTTAAGTAGAGTACACGAGGGGACAGCGGAACAGAACGAACTCGAAATAATGTGTACAGACTGCTGGCAGTTTCCTTAGTTAATTTAAACAAGCGCAACAACACTTCGGACCGAATGACATAGATGTATTTGCGGACCCAACCAACGCTCAGCTTCCTCGGTTCTGGACGAAGGATGATGGGGAAGGAGCGTTTGCCTACGACTGGTCGATAGTCGATGGATGGATGAACCCCCCTGGGGAACTGATACACAGGATGTTACGCAAAATACGAGCCGACGGCGCACGGGCCACAGTATGTCTACCATGGGTACCAAGTGCACCATGGTTCGACCTGTTCAGTTGTTGCAGACAGAACCGGTGCTGGTACCACGGACACCACACACGTTCCTCAAGTACGCTAAGTACGCATGTGGGGAAGACACCATGGGGTCATACCGTAGTAGCACGGGTGGGTCCTCCCAATGGGTTCAAACTGGACCCACTGGTTGTCACAGCGACTTGGTTATGCAGAACCAAAGCATACAAAATATGTCATGTGCTTAGACACAGCGCGAGAAATCTCAGTGGCAATGGCAGATGCAGAGGGTCAACCGGCGTTTGTACAAGCGAGTCCGGAGGAGAAACAGCGTCGTACGCAACTCACGTAAGCGCAACACGAACAAGGACATCATGGGGCGGCGGACACAGTCCAACAACTTCGTCAGAACGGTCACGTTTGGCCAGGGGCACTTGAGTTAGCCACAGAGGTTAAGCGGCAATGTGGCACATGTTTGGGACAGGACACACTTCGTAAAGGTTTCCACCCGATGATTAGCATCGATGCACGCTACCCGTGGGACCATATTCAAGTGGACTACATCCCGATGCCACTGGAGTCCAGACCAAAAACAATTATATTCTTCACGTCTTGGACATCGCCACAGGCTATTCTATCCTTTGAGCCACACCGGACAAGACAAAGGAAACCACGACACAGACACTCATAGAGATTTTTGGCGAATATGGCTTCCCCCGTAAAATCCAAACATACATGGGGAAGGAGTTCACCAACAAGATAGTGGAGCTTCTGGTCCAAGAAGTGGGGATGCTACATTAGGTGTCTCCACCATATCGATCCCAAGTGCTGGGCGCGGCAGAACGACGTCACAAGGAGATTACACGTTCTATTCGACAATGCTGTGAGGCAGTTCCCCTTCGATGGGATGAACGCCTTCCGTTTACTATGCTATACCAGAACCTTCCGATATCCAGCCGCCATAAGAGTGCACCGTTTAGCGTGTACTTTGGCCGTCGCCATGTTCCGTTCGCCGATTTCCCAGACGAGTTACCGGATTCCCAGCCGATGACGAATGACACCTGGGCACAACGATTAGACCAGTTACAGGACACTATATTGCCGACCCTCCACCACATTACCAAGAAGTATACAGGCAAGCTTACGACGACATTTGACCGCCTGCATGCTCACGACTTGGTATATTTCGACGAAGGAGATGTGGTCATGGTACGATCAGAAGGCCGAACAACGAAGGCCATGCGGCCATTGTTTGGTCCATATGTAGTCAAAGCTAGACACGGTCAACGCTATGAGTTAGCGAACAAAGATGGTTCCGCCCCACCAGAATTCAAGAACAAACCGGTACGGGTGGAACTCCTCCGTTTAGTGCATAGACGCACAGACCCACCAATTAACGAAGACTTATGGACCGAAGGAGGGGTTGAGTTTCGCCATATTATCACACATCGTACGAATGATGAGACGGGGAAATTAGAATACCTGGTGAGATGGCGAGAAGGCGAACCAACGTGGGAAACAGCAGAAGCTTTTGATGATGCCAACGATACCGCGGCCTACCACAAAGCTTCGCAGACACGGACACGTAAGCGCCAACGTGCACAGTTCTAATACTTTATCTTCAATATAACTTTGTTCTCGGATATCGAGCTCAAGCTCTCGAGTATAAACCAGTAACTCTAGCTCCCGAGTATAAACCAGCCACTCGAGCTCTTGAGTATAAAAAAGCAGCGACTCTAGCTCCGGAGTATAGACCAGCCACTCGAGCTCGCGAGAATTAACCGTTAGCACTCGAGCTCGCAAGGGAAAATCGTCAGCGGCTCAAGCTCGCGAGGTTAAATGAGCCACTCTAGCTTCGGAGTATAACACAGCGAAATCAATCAAACAACTCCTTGGGCTATGTTTTGAAACAGCGGATTAATGGTTTGCACGGTTTCTGCCATTGACAGTTTTTCTCCGACACAAGTACAGTCCTATATTGTACTTGCCAAACTCCTATATGCTGACACAGATGAACAGTAGCTTCAAGAATTCAAACACGACCGGTCGCTCGAGACGTATACATCGGGTCCTCTAGCTCTCTGAGGTAAAATGCCAGCACAATGCTCTAGCTCTCTGAGGATAAATGCCAGCACAATGCTCTAGCTCTCGAGGATAAATGCCAGCACAATGCTCTAGCTCTCGAGGATAATGCCAGCACATAAGGTACTATGTTATTCTTATCATATCTGAAACTGGCACACTGCTTTGTTCAATGCTTCAGTTTGGGGTTGTGGTCAGAATACAAGTACTTAGATTTATTTGATTATTTTAGGTTTATTACAAGTTTTACAGTTTATCAGAATAATCTGATAAATGGGTTTTAGGGTTTTGCTGGTTTTACAGCACATGACTGATGACTCATTTAAGGGTCAGTCATTTTAGGATTACTGTTTACAATTACTAATAAATGAACAACGTCCCCTCCTGAGGAGGAGAACGTTGAGATATAGTTACTCGACGTGTACTTACTACAACCTGCAGCCGCTGGTAGTCCCTAACAAGGAGCCTGGCACATGGTGGTTTTGTGCAAATTTGATGCCATTGAATCGGCAAGTAAATTCGGTTGTTCCCAGTGCCGAAGGAAGAGGACTTGGTGCGGAGTGCATCGAAGTATAAACATTTCTCTAAGTTGGATATGGCACGTGGCTATTGGCAGGTGGAACTCGCACATGAGTCACGGACGTACACCACGTTCACTTTTGAAGGGAAGCAATATCGATACTTGAAGTTGCCAATGAGGCTGGTTGATTCGGGATTTACATTCCAATCCCTGATGGAAAAGATTTTAGGAGATCTTGAAGGAGTCTTCATATATATATATATATATTGATGATGTCATCCTAGGATCTATGACCGAGGAAGGACATGTTACCTTATTGAAGGAGGTAATACGCAGACTGAAAGAACGGAATGTCAAGGTCCGTCTGGCGAAGTGTGAATTCATGAAGTTGAAGGTAGAGTTCCTTGGGCGGATTGTTGAAAGTGGGTCCTCGTCAATTAAGGACGAGGCCGCACAGACTCTGCGGACAATGCAAATCCCTGAGAGCAAAGAAGAGCTACGTAGTCTATATGCCACAGCTAACTGGTGGCATAGATATGTGCCGGACTTATACTTAGTCTTAGAACCGTTGGCCAAACTTTTGAAGTAGGGAGTAACTTTTGAGTGGGGAGTAGAGCAACAGCATGCGTGAGATAGGTTCCTCGAGGTGTTGGATCAGGCACCAGCGTTAGCTTCACCACAAGAGGATGACGTGCCAATACTACGCGCGGACGTTAGTATGATGGGCTGTGGGCCAGCACTGTAGAATACTAGAACCGAAGGTGTAGTACCGGTATCCTTTACATCGACACGATGGAACTCAGCGCAGCAGTTGTATTCGATCACAGAGGTAGAGGCATTAGCTGTTGTCTGGGCTTTTCATCGCTGGTTGATTATACTTGATAGACCACCTGGTCAAGTCTATGTAGAAACCGACCATTAGCCGTTGTTAGGACTCTGGAAGCGTTTGGGTGATTATGATACTGTGCGAGGACGGTGAATTTGACGTTGATTCCTACAGTCACAAAACTTCAACTTTTCACTTTCATATGTCAAGGGTAAAGAAATGGGCGACGCGAATACATTATCTAGACTCGCCGGGATTGATGTTGAGGCGGTTGCTGTGGTGATGACGTTGCTAGGTGATGGAGATAAACCAACCACAGACGAGCTACTACTCAAGCTACATCAGGATCTTGCTCACGTTGGCTACAAGTGATTGACTGACTTTTACCGAAAGATCACCAATGAAGAAGTGAAGGAGCAAGAATGCCGCAGGGTGATTCAGGATTGCAGGCCGTGTGCACTTATGCGACGCGACATGGCTCGATGGTTGCCTGCTACTGTCAAAGAAGCCTGGTACTTCATGCAGCGAATTCACGTGGATTGTGTTCTATATATCGCGCTATCAGAAACAGGGCAATCGAATGTTCATAAAGTGGATTTGGGGCCAAAAATTGTCGAACAGGGCATCTCTGGTTACTTTGAGGGTAGTTATCGATATATTGCTACCTTTTGGGATACTCAATGAAACTGTTGTTGACTCAGGCAAGAATTTGTAAACTTCGATGGAAATTACTAGGTTTCAAACTATATTAAACTAAAATACAATTTAGTCAGTTAGGATTTAGCAGTGGTAGCTTGTGTAAGAATGATCGGGACTGCCTCTTGTTAAGAGCCTAAATATCCTCGATCACACAGGGCGTACCTCTAGCTGTTCTTTATTGAATAATTTTCATTAGAAGTACTAAGTGTTCATGACCACTTGCCTAATTTGTAAATAGACATAATAACGTAAGTCACGTTAATACATTAGCTGATATAAATAAAGTTCCATCTGAAGAAAAGTTAAAAAAAAAAGAAAAGACTTATTGGATTTTGGAGATTGGCGGGAGGACCAAAATCTATAAGTAGTAGTTCAGAGATTATAAAATTTAGTTTATAATATCCTACATCTACTAATGTCTCAAATAGGTCCAAGTAGATGAGTCATACCAAATACTCAGGCTATTGGAGCCATCAAAGTGAATTTAGAACACTTTGGAAATATTGGAAAAAGAGCTTGTACTAAATTATTTAAAATACAAATAAAAACCAATGTATTATCTCAATTGATCTTGATATTTTAGTCTGACCGGAGGCCGTATTTCTACAAATTCGATAACAGCGATTTTAGTTGGATTTTGGGCTCGTTTCGGGGTACATGTCATGTTACCACAGTTGAGCGCCACGAGGCCAATGGTCAAATTGAGAGGGTCAACTGTACTATGAAGGACTGGTTGAACAAGAGTTTAGTCTCTGGTATGGCGAAGGATGTATGGGAGGTGATACTCGCATACAATCGAACAGTTCATGCGGGATTGTAATGTTTGCCAATTGAACTAGTGATGCGGGGTCAAGATGAAACTTCATGGAAAATCTTGGATTTAGCCCGCAAGGATTTGCTGAAGGCACAAGCGAAACGTATTGCAAATGCCACAGCTACTGCAACCGAGCTTGAGCCGCTCGAGGTTGGTAACATTATGTGGAAGTGTCGAGACTCCATACAACACAAGGATCAGACTGCGTGGGTTGAGAAAGACTTATTTGTAGTCCGTGGCCCGTATGACGGGGATCAATACGATGTTCGGGCACGAGGTGGTTGAACTGTGAGAGCCCATCGTGATCAGCTCAAGCTAGCCGTCGGTAGCCAAGAAGACAGGTCGGCCCCTAGTGCAATTACTAGTTACCTTGAAGGAGTACTTGCACACATTTGAATGCTTTTTAGGGTTTTTGTTGAACGGTTCGAACGTTATATCCAAACGAAGTCTGGGGAAGTGTGGTTCAAGTATTCATCGCAATTCTTGACCACGCTGCAGAAATATCGCCCTGAGACTTGGAAGGATTTGGACCCGGAAGATGTTAAGGAAGACTTTATGAAGAAATCTCCGAAGTCTTGGGATCGATTCAAGTCATGCATCCGGGGCATCCGTCAGTTCGTCAATGATGAGAACAATGGACGCCAGAAGCGCTTAGGGATAATATTATTAATTTCAAAAAATGACAAGTATGTACATTACAATGTATGAACATATGGTATGGCTCTCATAGTCGCTGTAGTGGTTCAGGGACGATTAAAGTTTGCCGGGATTTGCGGATTAAGTGAGAAGAGGTTTGCATTATGCTTTGCTTGGTAAGCCTTCTGAAGACGATCCGCGGTAGATTGGAGGATGTCTGCACTAGTGGAATCGACAAGTGGGATCAGTAGTGCATCCATGCTGCGGTCAAGAATTTTTGGCGCTCGTTCATGTGTGCAGCGGGCCTCCCGCTTGGTGCGGAGATAATGGATTAAAGCTGCTTTCGTAGCGTCGGGATGTTGTTGGGAGCGGGGGTCGATGTTTTCATCAAGCTGCCATTTCCATGTAAGTGCTGCATGTCGTTTTACCTGGGCGACAGCGTCGCTAGGAACACAAAGGCGGATGAAACTGGTGGAGCTTCCGCGGCGATTTGGTTGAGATACCGATTTAGACGGAAGATACCAGAGAAAGTGGTGGCGATTGAGGACTGGTTAGGCATGCCAGTATTTTTCAAATACTGATTGGGATGGGGGCTTGCCGTTAGGGAAAATTGCTCGGAAGAAGAGCCATACCGGAGTTATGTCATCCATTTCACGAAGAGTTTTGTCCGGCATCGGGCGGCCCACCACTTTCGTCAAAAGGTGTTCGGGTACTGGCGGCTGCGGTTGGGACTGAGGGCCGGCACATCCTTATGCTGGCGGGCGTGAAGGAGTTTCGGGACTCCTAATGAATTTTCGAGACTCTTCGGTACCCTAAATTTTGGCAAGTCCCGAATGATGAGTCATGATTCTAGAAATTTGTATTGGGTTTTTATTTCAGGGCCCAAGCCAGGGTTAATCATATATAACCAGGCCCTGATGATTTTTGCGCGTCATTCTCATGGGTCATACTTAAAATTGTCTATGTATATTCACGAACAAAGCAAAAGTGTCTACGAATATACATAGACGATGACGCCATGAGAAAGTTCGAGAGGCTGAGAGACTCTATAGCACGCATAGGCCACAGCTCTCCACAACCAACTGTCGACTGTCGAGACTGGGTAGTCATAGCACACATAGCCTTTTAAATGAAACACGCACAGGCGTTATTACATCATGTCAGAGGATAGCAGCGCAAGCGTGGCCATCACTGCAAACACTCAGTACTTCATTAGCACGTCTGGGAGACCTAAATATCTCAGAAGGTACAACTACTTACTTCAGCAACTCCTCAAAAAGGATGTAGCGTACATCCCCATATCGTCCCCTAGTGGGAAGATCGATGCGCAGCACTTTGCCAACTTGCTCAAGGGTATGAATTGGGGGGGGCCATATCTAAAGATATTAAGCACAGCATTATTGCCTGCTTGGATGACATCGATCCACTGGCACAACAAATTCAAAGTGTCAACACCGTAGTTCGCCGATCTGACGGCACAATAAAGGTTGACATCTACTGCTGTGCAGCTTTGTGTACATTGCATGTTAAGCTGACGGCAAAATTAAGGTTGGCATCTACTGCTGTGCAGCTTTGTGTACATTGCATGTTAAGCCTTGGACAGTGTATCTTGGACAGTACAGTGTAGTGACTGGATCTTGACTATATACTGATGAATTTTGTTTCTCGTGTAATCATGTGCTTGATACGATGTGAACTGTTTGCATAAGAATGCGTATCGTGTAATGAGTTTGATTGTTAAATTTTTTGGTTGTGCCGCGGTTATTGTAGGGTGAGGGTATGGCCTTTACACAAATAACAGATGTTAGCATTTAAATATATGCAAGTCCTCATACTCTTAGCAGCTTACAATTGTATCCTCTTGCAAATAGTTTACGCAACAGTACAGGTATGGTCCATTTTGTGTAGTATGTAGGCAAGTACATGTACAACTGCAGTGCATATACACGAAACAAGTGTTACTTTTGAGTACCGATTCTTATATATGTATGCGCAACAGAATGTGGCCGCAGTAGTTTGTATTTGACATGATATTACTTATATTACTTGTACATATTACTAATAGTAAACTTGTACATATTACTAATAGCAAACTTATACATATTACGAATAGTAAACTTATACATATTACTTTTACATATTATTGATAGTATACTTATACATATTACTTATACATATTACCAATAGTAAACTTATACATATTACCTATACATATTACTAACAGTAAACTTAAAAAATATCAATGATAGTAAACTTGTACATATTACGAATAGTATACTTATACATATTATTTATATATATTACTAATAGTAAATTTATACATATTACTTACCCATATTTCTAATAGTAAACTTCTACATAAAACTTTTACATATTACTAATAGTAAACTTAAAAAAATATTACTAATAGTAAACTTATACATATTACGAATAGTAAACTGGTACATATTACTCATACAATACACTTACACATATTACTTATATAAGCAATATATACTTTTTTATGGAACTCAAATCTGGTATTGACATTATTCGATGCCTTCACTGTAGTTGCTTTGCCAGCGTCTGTGCAGTGATTGTTCGCATTTTGTTCGCGGCTATTGGGATTCCAGAGATTCGTATCATATAGTACCATGTACTGGCTACTGAGTCGTAATGACTTCTCATAGAAGCTCTCAGTAATAGCTAAGCGGCGGAGAGTGCAGTCATTATAACGGATACCGCATAACCTCGTGCAGACTCAGCAGCTTGACTTATTGACTATGTTACACTTGTTCACAATGTTACACTTGTTCACTTTGTTACACTTATTCACAATGTTATTCACTTTGTTACACTTATTCACTATGTTACATTTATTCACCATGTTACACTTATTCACTATGTTACACTTGTTCACTATGTTTTACTTATTCACAATGTTACACATATTCACTATGTTACACTTATTCACTATGTTACACTTATTCACTATGTTACACTTATTCGCTATGTTACACTAGTTCACGATTTTACACTTGTTCACAATGTTACACTTATTCACTATATTACATTTATTCACTGTTGCATTTAGTCACTATGTTACACTTTTTCACTGTGTTACAATTATTCACTCTGTTATACTTGTTCACTATGTTACACTTATTCTCTATGTAACACTTGTTCACGATGTTACACTTACTCACTATGTTACACTTGTTCACGATGTTACACTAATTCACTATGTTACAAATATTCACTCTGTTATACTCATTCACTATGTTACACTTATTCACTATGTTACAATTATTCACTCTGTTGTACTTATTCACTATGTTACACTTATTCACTATATTACACTTATTCTCTATGTTACAATTATTCACTCTGTTATACTTATACACTATCTTGCATTTATTCACCATGTTACACTTATTGACAATGTTACAATTATTCACTCTGTTGCACTTACTGACTATATCAAACTGATTCACTATGTGACTTTTATTCACTGTGATAGAATAGACGTCTCACTGCCCGTATGTCTACACAGTTTCATCTGTGAACGTGTTCGTCCTTATACCATACCACATTACCTCTCGCATGCGCCGTTTTCAAACACGAACAAACATCTTCAGCAGTCCAGAAGGCGTCTCATACATGTTAGCATGTGGTGAGGTGACAAATCATACGCCTCGCATCAGTACCCTTACTCTCGAGCCAAACTTTGTGCAGGGATATAATACGGATGCCACTGGTTACCGCCAAGCCATCAGTTCTGGCGTGAGAGAGTGTGGTGTGGATGTGAAGAAGGCTGTTGTGTACGGATACGGAGGCGTGTCTAGTGTGGTCTTCCACGTCTTGCAAAGCCTGGGGATCGAGGTTTATGTGACTGATATGTATATCATGAGCAGTATTGAATATATACTTGAGCACATGGATATACCCAACAGTGTCAGCTTCCGCAGTACTTAGGTGTTGCATGGACAGTTTTGCAGTCAGAGGACAGACTGCAACGCGCAAGTAAGGGTTGCCACGGTCAAAGTTATTGTAGTATCTGGATATATACATACATACATACATATATATACATATATACACACACACACACACACACATATATATATATATATATGACATATGCCAGAGGGTATGGCCTCCAATAGAGGCACTCTAGCAAGGTCATCAATTGTATAACTGTCAATGCACACGTCGTTGAGCGAAAGTCGGTTGTTTGTGCCTCTATTGACTTGCCATTTCTGTTGCAATGTGATCTGAGCCGTGAGCATATGAACACTTCTAGCATCCGTGCTGTGTGCTTCAATATGTTTGTGATTACGCTGCGTGGGCGTACTGTACATTGAGATGGCGATACTTGTCCTTCGAGCATTCGTGAACTATATGTTGAACATACATATACACAGCAACATATGACATAAGGCACTATTCGTGAGCATTAGATTGTACATACATATACACAGCAACTTATGACACAAGGCACTATTCGTGAACTTTATATTAGAAGTTTACTACCGAGATACCCGAAAGAATTAGGAAATATTATATGATAGATATGATAGATATTATCTAAACCCTGATTATACGATAGGTGTATCTCGATTACGGATTGTCAGAGTTTTTCTCTCCGCTAAACCGGGTTTAATGCGCATCTTCCTACCAGGTCGCAATCGCAAGGCCGCGGAGGAACGCGCGCATGAATTCAACGTCAAACTCTTCAACGGCGAAACGTGTGACTTGTTTGTCAATGCCACACCAGTCACCGACAGAGACCTGTCATTGGCAGACAACTTCATCGATGCGTTGAAAGACTGCAAGGTAGCCTTTGACCATGAACTAGAGGGGCGACATCTCACGGACTACTGTGCGACGAATGGTATTGCGCATATCAGTGGGTTGAAGATGTACTACCCACAGATGCAGATGCAGTGGGAGTTGTTCTTGGAGGGGTTGGTGGACAAGGCACAGATCCCGGCTCTGCTGCAAGAGGCGGAGGAGAAATGCTAACGTCAAGGCAACCGCACGCGCGAGATACAGCTCACTGCGTGTGTACACGTGTGAAGATACGTACACGCATCGAACATTCATACGTATTTGTGTACGTATGTAATATCTACATGTGAATTTACGTACACTCATCGACATTCATGCGTATTCGTTTACGTATAAAGTATCTACATGTGAATTTTCGTACACTCATCGACACTCATACGTATTCGTTCCACGTATATACTATCTATGTACATCCCCTCCGTTGTTGCAAGAAGCGTTACAGTGATGCTGAATGGCAGAGAATGGCTACGGTATGCGGGGTTGGCTGTCATGCTACCCGCATGCGAGTATTGTATATCGTTGAGACAGGAAACAACAATATAAAGTTAAAGCTTCCAAGCTCAGAAGTAACATAGACAGCGGAAGCTTGTATGAAATTAAAGCTTTTAAGCTCAGAAGTAACACACACAGCGGAGAGATCGTACTGTCAGTGTCACTGCATTGTCGCAGTGGGCACGCTCAGTAAGCCCGTGGAATGCACACGATAGAAGAACAAATACATCATCGACATGATATATGCACACTCGCCCCACACGTAAGTGATAAGTACAGTCATCAGCAAACGATATCCAGACACAGACGGACTACCAGCATACAACACACCACTTACACACCAAAAGACCGATCATTCCTATATATTTTCTGTTATCTTTATACACAGACAGCGACGCACTATAGACAAAGTCATATATGTATATAGAGATATAGTGACACAATATATGTAAATCATATATAGATATAGTGACACAATATATGTGAATCATATATAGATATAGTGACACAATATATGTACACTAACTCGTACAATCCCCTACACACGTAACTTCCTGTGACAGAGACAGACTGGAACGAGAAGATTTGCCAAGTATATCTTACAAGCCCTCTATAGCGCACATTGTCACAACTCAACAAAAATGCTAGTGAACGTTAATTCATGATATCATATCAATCACCAGGAAAAACATGCAATGCAATCAACCCACCTCTACTTGTATTACGAGAAACCGATAAGTGGACGGAGACAACTATTTCTCGCACATCGTACTATATCAGTTGTAGTTTGTGATACGCTTATATACTGTAGATATAGTGACACAATATATGTGCAATTGATACATTTATATACTGTCACAGTGTGTGGTTTATGATACGCTTATATACTGTCACAGTGTCTAGTTTATGATACGCTTATATACTGTCACAGTGTGTAGTGAAGATATGAATCCTCCAAATACTTAGCATCGACCTCTGTTTACTATGCCGCATGGTATCTTCTTGAGAAGTGGTACGCATTTGACCTTGGTCGGCAAAATGATCTGCTCAGCACTCATGCTGTGGATTTTGTATACTATATCTACATAAATACATAACCCAGCGAGTAAACTCATTTGAAGTATCGGAGAGGTAGCATGCCATGAGCTGCAGAACCACCCGATAAAATCTCAATTGCAGATGATAATGTCTTCTATCTCTGTGTACCTATTCCGTTGTCTTATATTTATATATTGATCTCAGTAGCGATATATTGGATATCCATCCCAGTTTGATCTAAGTGAAGTATTGGTATATTTGATTTCTACACGGGTGTAATATGTGTATAGTTACTATCGTCGCGTGTTTTCCTGCAAGGCTATAGCACAGTTAATAGACTATAGCTGCACATGTGCGTTTACTTGCGGCGGGAACCATGCCTATAGAGCTACAGAAAACTTGTTCAACACTGTGGAGAAGCAATAACATACCAGCGTACATATATATATATATATATATATATATATATATATATATATATATATATATATATATATATACACCATAGCCTTCTAAATCAGACAAGAGACTACTGTATGTATACACGCATCATGATTCAGCTGACGCGTGTTAATCTCAGTATACAAAAGCGGCATTTTTTTTTGACAAAATACTCGAAAATATTGTTAAAACTTCATCTGTTAAATACACAGCAGGAGTGCAGGACATGCAGTGATTTAAAACACTCAGCCGTACTACAGACTATGCACATGTAGTGCAGCGCACGTCACTTCACATAGTTACGTTAGGAGAGTTGTTTGATTGTTTTCGGCTGATTGCTGACCAAACGAACATATACACCCCTACACCTACAACAGGTTCCTTACCATCTACAACTCAAAATGTCACTCTCCGAGAAAGAGATAGAAGGCTTCCGAGCGAATTTAGAACAAGTGCAATTCGCACTAGAGGCAGATCCGGAGAATGCCGAGCTTCTCAAGCTACAGAGCGATTTGACACAGCTACTGAGTCTGGCCCATGCCGAAACACCTGCTGAACCTCAAGGTGTGTTGATTTATGCTTGTATGTATTTGAGCTAAATATTGGCGGTGTATAGTATAAGTAGATAGAGTTTCTTGGTATGCGTATTCGTGCTGTTTGTGTCGGATATGCGCTTTCGCATCACTTTACTGAGCATTGGCTATCGAGATGGAAATGTAGCTCTTGCGCAGGTGATAATTGATGTATGAAAATATTTATGCACAGCCGTATATATACGACTTGTATCAATGAGTGCACGCCAAGTATAACTCACACACGCACGCACTCACACACACAATCACACACATATATAGAGACAGAGAAAGTGGGACACTAGAATATACACATAAACACAAACTTACATACACTCACACACATATGTATATATATATATATATATATATATATGTGTGTGTGTGTATTCTGTATGTATGTATGTATAGTAGATATATATATATATATATATATATATATATATATATATATATATATATATATATATATACATATATTACATATGATGCGTATGTGTCCGTAATGTATGTATGTATGCAGATTAATGCATGTATGTCTTTTAGATTATATATATGTATATAAAATATGTGTGTATATATATATATATATATATATAATTTTATACACAATGTACGTTTGCATATATATATATATATATTATATATATATATAGTTAATTGAATAATGACGCATGCATATATATGCAACATCCGTTCCAAACAGACATATACGTCACATACCATATATACGTATATATTATATCATATATATATATATATTATATATTCATGATGCATTTATATATATATATATATATATATATATATATACATAATATATTAATACGTATGTACGTATGTATGCATGTATGTAGCGTACGTATGCATGCATGCATATGTGCGTACGTACGCAATATATGCGCATGTATGTATGTATGTATGTATCCATGTGCATGTCTTGTTTATATATATAACGTATGTATGTATGTATGTAGGTATGTAGGTGGGCACGCAACGCACGCACGTATGTATGTATGTATTTATGTATGTATGTAGGTAGGTAGGTAGATAGGCATGTATGTATGTTTGTATGTATGTATATACATATATATATATATATATATATATATATATATATATATATATATATATATATATATATATATATATATATATACATTGTAGTATTGTTTTTTTTTTTTTTGCAATCTGTATAATATATTTCCTCCACTAACTCATTCCATCCTACCCCCAGAAGTGAAATCTTTTAATGTAGGGGATGTTGTTGAGTCGGCATCAACCGAGAACGACGGTCATTGGTACCAGTGCAGGATAGACAAGAT
The DNA here is from genome assembly GCA_001586965.3 of Sphaeroforma sirkka. NCBI lineage: Eukaryota > Ichthyosporea > Ichthyophonida > Sphaeroforma > Sphaeroforma sirkka. The sequence goes on from LUCW03000244.1 coordinate 116,608, forward strand.
CATCCAAACGCCCGACGGAGTGCAGTACGCTATTTCCTACTTAGAGGACACCAATGTCACCAATGTGGTCGACGCATCACAAGTATGTGTCACTATGCTTCGTTCGGTTCAGGTAGATATGTGGGGCTGCATAGCACCATCTGTTACTACCTTGATATTTTATCCAAATTTAATATCTGATTTTATATCCTACATACGCATACTGTTTTCCTTTTCTTTTTGAAGGGTTTAGGGTTTTCTGAAACCCTAAAACCCTAAAATCCTAAACATATACCCTACAAACACTCACAGGTACGGAGTGTGGTAGAAAATACAGACCAGGCAGAGGGCGACCCACAATTTAAGACCAATAAACAGAGAGCCCTGGAAAGCCGTGAGTACAAGAAAGCGCGCAGAGAGAAGAAGCAAGAACGTCTGCGCAAACTAGAGGAGGAGAGCGAGAAAGATAAGAAATCGTATGGCCGCAACGTGTCTGTATCTGGCATCTGTCCGTGAAGCAGCTGTTGAATGCATGTCTTCTGAAATGTGTATAGTATTGGAGTGTTATACTGATGTCCAGCAAACTTCATTGACACACCTGTGTATGTCACACACACACACTCCCCACACCCTACAGATGGCAGTCCTTTGCCAATGGAAAGGTGAAGAAGAAAGGGAAGAAGTCCAAGGTGCCGAACATCATGAACAAGAAGAGCATGTTTGCGACGACGGAGAGCGGCAAAGTATGTAATGTGAATGCGTACATGTGCTGGTGGTTGCCTGTTGGGTATAAATAGTATGTATGTTTTACAGATCAAGCTATATATATATATATATATATATATATATAAATACAACACACACACACACACACACACACACACACACACACACACACACACACACATATATATATATATATATATATATACTCTTATCACTGGAAGTGTATAGGTTTGTCTTGGGCACCTGTGTATATCGTCATGGGTGCTCTATGCGATATAACTTGGTCTTTTATGATGGCTCTGTATATGCACTGTGGAATATTCCCTATAAGATGATATGGGACGTACAATTAAACTTGGACAAGTATTTATTACACACTAGTGTATGAATCTATGAAAGTACATCTTAGCTGTACACATGTGTATTTTATTTATGCACCCACCTGACTATGACGGAGAAAGTAGTGATGCATGTGAGGCACTTTATATATATATATATATATATCTATTTATCTATCTATCTTTGCATGCATGCATGTATTCATGTATGTAGCTATCCATGTATAAATATATATATATATATGTATATATATATATATATATATATATATATATATATATATATATATATATATATATATATATATATATATATATATATATTCACATTGATGTGTGTATTGTACTGGTATATGTATCTTGTGTTTAGGTCGTTTTTTTTTCTGCCCGTGTACAGTGTGTGTACTCATGGTGTTCTTTCACTAATCCTGTGCTTCTATCGCATCTCCCCATTTGTCGTAGGTGGGTGTAGTGTAGAGTGTGTGCACACATGTGTTTTTTTTTGAAAGAACACCATTTCTAACATATCTTACCACTTGTCGTAGGTGGGTGTAATTGGATCCGGGAACAAACTGACAGAGTTCACTCAAAGGGGGAAGCACGTGCACGAGAAGGCCGATGACTGATACGGCTGAGAGGCCATAATTTAGGTGCTCATGTGGTGGGCTTAGGGATGTGTATTTGTACTGTTGTCCTAAGTATGATAGTCCAGTCAACACTGATACAGCATGAGAGGCGGTGACAGGCCCAATATCTGAACATACACGGCTGAATGCACTCAGGTGTATTATATGCAGGCATAGGCGATGTACTTGTATACACGTGGTCGCTACACCCACAATGGCTTTGTCTTTGCATTGTTTTACTAAAACTATCGCAGATGTAGCTCAGCTTGGTACCACTTCCTCAGCTGCATACCTACACCCAGCCCTGCTGGCAAGCCTACGATTTAGGGCTCCAGGGTTGACCCATACTCCTCGCAAAGACCTCTTGGTTGTTGTGTGGGTGGCTTTGTGCGGCATCCACGCATCATCTGTACAGTATCGATATGCGATGCGTACAATGGAGTCTTCTCTTGTTTAATATAGATATGCGGTGTACAAACGAGTCTTCTCTAGGGGTGCTGGCAGCCACATTTAGAGACAGACCACACACAGGCCTGTTACTTTAAATCCGCGGTAGTTGGTAGCACGACACTCGGCGAAAGGCTCAGCAAGGCAGCTCTATTGCACTTAGAACTGCAAACAAACGTTACACAAGTTGAAGTAAAATCGTCGGATGGCATTGCTATGATACGCTGTGCACGGGTGTGACCTTTAATTCGATGTGTTGATTTTGACTAGATGTCATTCGATTAGCCTGGCACGATGCAGGATTACATACAACACACATGCTTTTTTTACTATTAGGACTTTGCCTAAATGTCTGTAAAACCTCATCTTCCCGTCTGTACTACCATCTGCACAACTGTCGTCTTTCTGTTTGCCATCCTTGGTGTACATGCTTTATTTGACAATGGGCCTCTTGTGTACATGCATTATTTGATGAGCCTCTTGTGTACATGATTTATTTGATAATGGGCCTCTTGTGTACATACTTTATTTGATAATGGGCCTCTTGTGTACATACTTTATTTGATAATGGGCCTCTTGTGTACATGCTTTATTTGATAATGGGCCTTTGCCTAAACGTCCTTAGCACCTTATCCTCCTTAGAGATACTACCCTCAGCCTTACTACCACCCTCCTTGTGTTTGCCATCCTTGTGTGTGTGTGCAGCTGCCTTGCGCTCGTCCATGTCCTTGAACATGCGTGCCTTAGCCACATTGTCCATGTAGAAGTTGTTTGCTTTGGTTGCTTGGCGCATTTCGAGTTCCAATCGCTTCTCCCGTACGGCGTTTTCGTACGCTGGTGGATGAGACGTTTAACGGGGTAAGGTGAGAACGGATATAGTGAGGAACAAAGCGTTTAGAGCGTTGCAATGAGATCCTATACAATACAAAAATGGACAACCCGTTTGAACGGGCGGGCTATCATGAGAACGTATATTGTGATAGACAACGCGTTTAATTCGGTGCGATAGAGCTGAGTGGATGAATCCAATGTCACAGAGCGCACAACACAGGGCACCAATGAGATTGGGCCAACAAAGTAGTATTGTTACAAGGCCTGTCGTATGTGATCAGACTATCATCACAGCCAGCAGCAGGAACGCCGCAGTTTGCAGTACTAAGTGAGGTGATACGATACAAGTAGCAATGGTCAGGACAATGAACAGTACTAAGTGATGTGATACGATACAAGTAGCAATGGCAGGACAATGAACAACACGACACTATACAATCCGCATA
>LUCW03000245.1:0-39539 GCA_001586965.3 Sphaeroforma sirkka
ATTGCACCCAATTGCCTATGTATTCACAGTTCCAGGGTATTGCACCTAATTGCCTATGTATTCACAGTTCCAGGGTATTGCACCTAATTGCCTATGTATTCACAGTTCCAGGGTATTGCACCTAATTGCCTATGTATTCACAGTTCCAGGGTATTGCACCTAATTGCCTATGTATTCACAGATCCAGGGTATTGCACCTAATTGCCTATGTATTCACAGTTCCACGGTATTGCACCTAATTGCCTATGTATTCACAGATCCAGGGTATTGCACCTAATTGCCTATGTATTCCCAGTTCCAGGGTATTGCACCTAATTGCCTATGTATTCACAGATCCAGGGTATTGCACCCAATTGCCTATGTATTCACAGATCCAGGGTATTGCACCCTAATTGCCTATGTATTCACAGTTCCACGGTATTGCACCCTAATTGCCTATGTATTCACAGTTCCAGGGTATTGCACCTAATTGCCTATGTATTCACAGTTCCAGGGTATTGCACCTAATTGCCTATGTATTCACAGTTCCAGGGTATTGCACCTAATTGCCTATGTATTCACAGTTCCAGGGTATTGCACCTAATTGCCTATGTATTCACAGATCCAGGGTATTGCACCTAATTGCCTATGTATTCACAGTTCCAGGGTATTGCACCTAATTGCCTATGTATTCCCAGTTCCAGGGTATTGCACCTAATTGCCTATGTATTCACAGTTCCAGGGTATTGCACCTAATTGCCTATGTATTCACAGTTCCAGGGTATTGCACCTAATTGCCTATGTATTCCCAGTTCCAGGGTATTGCACCTAATTGCCTATGTATTCACAGATCCAGATTATTGCACCTAATTGCCTATGTATTCACAGATCCTGGGTATTGCACCTAATTGCCTATGTATTCACAGTTCCAGGGTATTGCACCTAATTGCCTATGTATTCACAGTTCCAGGGTATTGCACCTAATTGCCTATGTATTCACAGTTCCAGGGTATTGCACCTAATTGCCTATGTATTCACAGTTCCAGGGTATTGCACCTAATTGCCTATGTATTCACAGTTCCAGGGTATTGCACCTAATTGCCTATGTATTCCCAGTTCCAGGGTATTGCACCCAATTGCCTATGTATTCACAGTTCCAGGGTATTGCACCTAATTGCCTATGTATTCCCAGTTCCAGGGTATTGCACCTAATTGCCTATGTATTCACAGATCCAGGGTATTGCACCTAATTGCCTATGTATTCACAGTTCCAGGGTATTGCACCTAATTGCCTATGTATTCACAGTTCCACGGTATTGCACCCAATTGCCTATGTATTCACAGTTCCAGGGTATTGCACCTAATTGCCTATGTATTCCCAGTTCCAGGGTATTGCACCTAATTGCCTATGTATTCACAGATCCAGGGTATTGCACCCAATTGCCTATGTATTCACAGTTCCAGGGTATTGCACCTAATTGCCTATGTATTCACAGTTCCAGGGTATTGCACCTAATTGCCTATGTATTCACAGTTCCAGGGTATTGCACCTAATTGCCTATGTATTCCCAGTTCCAGGGTATTGCACCTAATTGCCTATGTATTCACAGTTCCAGGGTATTGCACCTAATTGCCTATGTATTCCCAGTTCCAGGGTATTGCACCTAATTGCCTATGTATTCACAGTTCCAGGGTATTGCACCTAATTGCCTATGTATTCCCAGTTCCAGGGTATTGCACCTAATTGCCTATGTATTCACAGTTCCAGGGTATTGCACCTAATTGCCTATGTATTCACAGTTCCAGGGTATTGCACCTAATTGCCTATGTATTCACAGTTCCACGGTATTGCACCTAATTGCCTATGTATTCACAGTTCCAGGGTATTGCATTGCACCCTAATTGCCTATGTATTCACAGTTCCAGGGTATTGCACCTAATTGCCTATGTATTCACAGATCCAGGGTATTGCACCCAATTGCCTATGTATTCACAGTTCCAGGGTATTGCACCTAATTGCCTATGTATTCACAGTTCCACGGTATTGCACCTAATTGCCTATGTATTCACAGTTCCAGGGTATTGCACCTAATTGCCTATGTATTCACAGTTCCAGGGTATTGCACCTAATTGCCTATGTATTCACAGATCCTGGGTATTGCACCTAATTGCCTATGTATTCACAGTTCCACGGTATTGCACCTAATTGCCTATGTATTCCCAGTTCCAGGGTATTGCACCTAATTGCCTATGTATTCACAGTTCCAGGGTATTGCACCTAATTGCCTATGTATTCCCAGTTCCAGGGTATTGCACCTAATTGCCTATGTATTCACAGATCCAGGGTATTGCACCCACTAATTGCCTATGTATTCACAGTTCCAGGGTATGCACCTAATTGCCTATGTATTCACAGTTCCACGGTATTGCACCTAATTGCCTGCCTGTATTCACAGTTCCAGGGTATTGCACCTAATTGCCTATGTATTCCCACAGTTCCAGGGTATTGCACCTAATTGCCTATGTATTCACAGATCCAGGGTATTGCTCCCAATTGCTTATGTATTCACAGTTCCAGGGTATTGCACCTAATTGCCTATGTATTCACAGTTCCAGGGTATTACACCTAATTGCCTATGTATTCACAGTTCCACGGTATTGCACCTAATTGCCTATGTATTCCCAGTTCCAGGGTATTGCACCTAATTGCCTATGTATTCCCAGTTCCAGGGTATTGCACCCTAATTGCCTATGTATTCCCAGTTCCAGGGTATTGCACCTAATTGCCTATGTATTCACAGTTCCAGGGTATTGCACCTAATTGCCTATGTATTCCCAGTTCCAGGGTATTGCACCTAATTGCCTATGTATTCACAGTTCCACGGTATTGCGGTATTGCCCTAATTGCCTATGTATTCACAGTTCCACGGTATTGCACCTAATTGCCTATGTATTCACAGTTCCACGGTATTGCACTTAGTTGCCTATGTATTCACAGTTCCACGGTATTGCACCTAATTGCCTATGTATTCACAGTTCCAGGGTATTGCACCCTAATTGCCTATGTATTCACAGATCCAGGGTATTGCACCCAATTGCCTATGTATTCCCAGTTTCAGGGGTATTGCACCTAATTGCCTATGCGTTCACAGATCCAGGGTATTGCACCTAATTGCCTATGTATTCACAGATCCAGGGTATTGCACCTAATTGCCTATGTATTCCCAATTCCAGGGTATTGCACCTAATTGCCTATGTATTCACAGTTCCAGGGTATTCCACGTAATTGCCTATGTATTCCCAGTTCCAGGGTATTGCACCTAATCGCCTATGTATTCACAGATCCAGGGTATTGCACCCAATTGCCTAAGTATTCCCAGTTTCAGGGTATTGCACCTAATTGCCTATGCATTCACAGTTCCAGGGTATTGCACCTAATTGCCTATGTATTCACAGATCCAGGGTATTGCACCTAATTGCCTATGTATTCCCAGTTCCAGGGTATTGCACCTAATTGCCTATGTATTCACAGTTTGAGGGTATTCCACATAGTAGGGTTTATCACAAAAGTGCTACTTCGCAGTTCGCGCGTGTGAGTAAAAATAAATATTCAAAATACACATTATTTTAAATGTACGTGCATGGTTTAGATATGTGCACATTTCTATAGTGTATGGCCCGTCGCATGAGCCGAACATGATGTAAAGAGGGAGTGATGGATATCGCTGTGGTTGAATATGCTTGTGGCCATGCCTCTCCATGTGAGCGCCAGAGTATTCAAGCGCTTTCTTCTACAGAAAATTCTTTACGGGATTCACGAAGTAGACCATCGTGCAGCGATGCGTGCAGTGATGAAACTGTGATTGAGAACAGAACAATTGTTTTAGTTAAGTCCGCCGATAACATTCTTTTGTGGGACGTTGATGGTATGCCATTTTTCTTCGTGCAAGTCTCAATTAGGTCACTTTGTATATGCATACATTTTAGGCTACTACTGGTCACGATTTTCGGTGAACTGGACAGCATTGATGTGCGTAGGATAGAATAGCACAAATAGACGTGCACGTATTGTCCCAATTGTGTACACGCGTGCGAACCAAGATATACGTACCGTCTATGTTTTTTATGTGTACCTTTAGCGTGTACACATCTGAGATGTTGACATGTATGTTTTATTTACACACACACACACACACACACACATATATATATATATATGTGTGTGTGTGTGTGCGTGTGTGTGTGTGTATGTATGTATGTATGTATCTATATATATATATATATATGTATAGAATTCATATATATCAATCCTACAGCTATGTCGGGTCATCTTCTGGTTGGAGCACAGCCCTTTTAACGTTACTGCCACGCGAGCAGTAGCTTCTCATGTATGAACTCTCTTCCATACACTGCTGGTATGCTTCAGATTGCGTATACTTACGCACCCAGCTTCGTCTCCTTGGTGATGCGGTTGGCTCGTTGCCCACACAGATCCATCAGAATGTGATACTGGGCGTGCCTATGCTGATATCCCCGAATGTGCCTTCATGCTAGTCAGTCAAGGTGAGTGGAAAGTATGTTGTCTAAAGCGGTTGTCACTAGATAGGTACCCTTGAGTGGACGCTGGTTTTGCACTTGACGAACGCGTTTCCTTATCGAGTCTTCATTCCGTTTTGTTCTTAGCCCAGTACCTTGAACTATGTCTCGGTAGGTGGCACGAATACGTTGTACGGTTGCAATCCTACATAATGTACTTTGCAGTTCGTTTTGGAGGTGCTTATGGCTTGAGCCTGGGTGCAGTCTACTATGCCCTGTAATCCATGCTATTGTTATTGAGATCTAAACGGTCTCAGTGTATGTTGATTTAGCTGTGCAGAGTTCATCGATAGGCTTGCCACATTCGTTGGTTTTTTTTTTGTTGATTTTTTAGTGAAGTTTTGGCCCCACTCAGAGAGTCTATTCTTATCCGGAAAGTACCTGGTGTTTTTTTGATTATGCGTGGATGATGTCACCGCAGTGTGTATCTGCTTTGTATTCAATTGTCTTCATATCACGTGTTGCTTCGTCATCTTGCACTGCTGGCCTTAGTTATAAATTCATGGGCCCTGAGTTGTACACGCAGACGTTATGCACGTACACACACGCCGAAGCGGCTTTGCCCAGATCCATACGCTATGGAATGGAATGGATTATTCCTGTGCGCTTACTGCACTGTCCTGGCATAAGAGAGGGACCACCAGACACCATGCACAACCTTAGACCGTACTGTACGTGGTCTTTCAATCTGTATACTATCCTACACAAGCTAGCTGGTTTTGTCGACAGAAATATGCATAGCGTTATTCTGGGTAGCGAAACGCTTATTCTCATTGTACATCCCGTGCGTGCGTGCACCTCATTTTGGACTATAGGCAAGGCAAAGCTGGTAGACGGGTCGGGTGTATTGGGCTACACTGAAGCGTATGCGGACCGTTTCCTGAACTGCAGATCCGAGGACTTCAAATCCTTTGTAAGTAGGTGCTCAACATGAATAGAACGTTTGTTCATCGTATCAATTCCTCTCTCAACCCATACGCACGGTTCGGCGAACGCATCCATTACTGAACACCGTGGTACGACAGAGCCTTGTTAGGAGACACAGGGAAAGGCAGTGAGGTGTATGTTCATGGATCTGCCCATGGTTCTAGGCCTGGCCCAAACACGAATGGGCATAGCATTGTACGGATGTTCGGGACTAAGCATTGGGGTATTCCGAAAAACCATTTGCACTGGACGTTAGGCAGGTATACTTTAATGCACATGTTGTTCTCGGCTTGGCAGGAGACGTGCTTATGGAGGAATACGAATGAATCGCACGAGTTGAGCGGAAGATACTGATCTCCACTTCTGCGTTCTATGCACGATCAATTGTACTTGAGATTGATATACATGATCATTTGTGCTGTTGGTTTCTCCTGTAGGTGCGAGACCTTTGATACCCCTACCCAGGCAGGAAGTAGACCGATACTATACTACCTCTGCAGAGCGAGAGTGGTACTATACTAGCCCTGAATAGCGAGAGTACAGGGGCTTACCCCAACCGAACCTGGCTGACAAACATGCAAGTGTTTGTTTTACACAATTGTGTTTAATTTTTCAAACGCCACGCATACTTCGAATGGGCCTTCTCCATGCAGGACGCAAAGCATGAGGATATCGGAAAGCACGGAGGTCATTTCGGCAAGGAAGTGAAGAACGAAGTCAAAATGAGCAAGTATCCCGATGCAAAATTCGAAACGAACACTTTAAGTGTGGCTGTGACTCACGATCCTACCCGGTGGGTGTGTTTGTCTGTACAGTTGAACCCGGTTTCCAAGTGGCGCCATTTGCTAATATGCCAGCTTTGTGTCGGTGTCCACATGAGTGAAATTGTATTTTGTTGAGTATGTATTAATGCTTTATTTCGCAAGCATGTTCTTAATTCCGAGCCTCGGTTGCTTTGTCCAATATGTACCACCCACTGTTCGCAGTGCACAAATTAATTTGGAAACATATCCTGATTATTTCTTGTATCCCGATCTATTTTGAAACCAGAACCGCCGAACTGCCGCCCATCGCCAATTGGGATTTCCCTCGCACAGCAGTGGACTGGGCTCGTGTGCGAATATTCAGAGATTTGTATGAGCGTGGCTTCTACATGACATCGGGGTGTAAATTTGGCGGTGAGTGGCAGTATTGTTTGCTTGGAACTAACACGTTTAGCCGATGCCACAGAAAGGGTACCGGTCTTGTCTTGAGGGTACACGCGTGATATCATACATACATACATACATACATATATACATACATACATATATACATACATACATGCACACATACATCCCATTTTGCCTCTGGTGTTGTTTGTTATTATTATGTTAGAATCAATGCTACCCGCATTGTGTTACCACATATATCATTAGGAATTTCACGTCTCATGAAATCTACACAACTGTTGTATTCTCACATCGCATCAACCTTCGATCCGAATTTCTAACCCCATATTGGCTTGGGTTCCTATCATTTTCAGGCGACTATCTCTGCTATCGAGGAGATCCGGCAGTATGTCATTCCACATTTATTGTGAGAGTTGTTGCATGGGACTACGAACTGACGGCTCTGGAATTAGTTGGGTAGGCTTGCTTTTTATTGCGATCATAAGTCTTCATTTGTCAATCCTATTTCTAAGATACCTGAGATGCAGAATATACTATTTATTATACAACTAGGCGTGCTGATGTACCTGAGATGCAGAATATACAATTTATTATACAGCTAGGCATATTATGACACGTCCCAGCTTACCGTATTTTCTGTTCTCACCTCCCATATATGTGTTCTCATCTCCCATATGTGTATACGCAGAGTCCATGTGTATACGTGTGTGCTCTGTGTACGCAAGTATGTGGCATGTGCGGTATAAGTATATGCCATGGGTTGTGCAAGAATATGACATATGTGTATATGTGTGTTATGTGTATGTGTAAGTTATGTGTATGTGTGTGTGTGTTATGTGTATGTGTGTGTTTTGTGTATGTGTGTGTTATGTGTATGTGTGTTCAAGCGGGTGCCATGTGTTTGTCAGTGCCTACCACGAATGCCGTGTGTGTGGATATTCTACCCTCTCTGTGTCTGTATGGTACTGAATGGTTCAATTCCATACAGTAGGTTTACATTGTCCTTACCCCTAATCCATGTACGTATAAACCGCTGTTTGTCTTCAAGATCACAAAATAGGTTGACTGGCCCACTCCATGGTCTGTGATTGACATACGACCATTCGTTCTCGCCATTGCACAGGCTCGGACGGTTAGGAGTAGCGGTCAAGAAGACATCGCTGCTTGCCACAGTGAATGAAAATACCGATGAAATCCGATATATCTCACTGTCACGGTCACCGTTTGATACGCCCCGTGATGATCGTACATAGAAAGGTCAGATGTACGAGAGGCTATGGAGGATGCCTTCTAAAGTAGAATTAAAATCAATTGAAATGGTTGTTATGGGGTGTACGTCCGAGCTATCTGATGGATTTTGTATCCTGTAAAATTAATATCAATTTTAATTTAGGTATTACGATGTATACGTCCGAGCTATCTGATGGATTTGTATCGATTTACAATACTGTAGGTGGTGTCTCATCTGTATGTGTTTCCGAGATCATATGATGCTTTGGCTTTTAACAGTGATTTCGCCCACTTGACCCACATTCAGTAAAATATTGTGATACTTTGGCTCAACAGTGATTTCGCTCACTTCACGCATTCAGTAAAATGATATGACACTTTGGCTTAACAGTGACGTACTTAGTAAAATTATATTATACTTTGGCTTGGCATTGATCTCGTACACTTCAACCGTATTCCGGTACAAGAATGCGCGATAAAATAGTATCTACCGACTTGATGCAATTCTGTCCCAATACTTGACTCTGACCTGTTACAACGGTCCCAAGATAATGTTAGTGCTGACTTAAAGTCATAAAATTGTGCGGGGACATAAGGCAAATCTGTACTCTATAAATTGAATTCTCGATTGTCCAACGACGTCGACGTTTTGCGCTTTGCTCGACCTCCTAAAGACCTTCATGCAAATCAGCATGTGATTTAGAATACAAATCTTGGTGTATATGCCTGTGCATATACGTATATTATACACGCAAATCACCATGAGATTAAGAAAATGAGATTAAGAAAAAAAACTTGATGTATATGCCTGTGCACATACGTATATTATAACATAAAGAACGAGCACTCTTGAATGAAGGCAAACATAACTTACTGAAACACTATAGCCCTCCCTAATAGTGGCGTGATGGACCCTGTAGTGAAGTTCATATATGCCCGCCCACCTTTAATTTATTTACTGTACAGGGATCAGTTCAATAAGCCGGCCTAAATTTTTTTAAATATACTGCTCTGATTGGGCCACGGATAATAATAATAAGAGAGAATATAAAGCAGGCCGTACACAAGACATGCACACACTCAGTCTGCTATGCACATAGCACACCAGAGAGACGCCCGCAATATACGTACACAATGACTAGCACAGAGAGCGCTGGGGTGACGATACTCCCAACGCAGGAGATAGGTATGTGTGTGTAAACGTGTGTACGTATGTTCCGAGCATGCACAACTATATACCAATGAGATACGGTATACGGTTGAAGCTGTGTCTGACTGAAGCTTGTACTGTTGTATGAGTGGCCAGGCAACGCTCTCTTTCCGGTTCAATATGCTCGTAAGCTCTGCAGTATCTTCCCGTTTCCTGTCTTGTACCAACCCCGTTACAGCATAAATAGTCTTGACTTCATTACAGCATTTGACTTCGTTACAGCATAAATAGTCTTTTATCATTTGGAGTTGTTACTTCAACTTGGGTTTCAGGCCTGTGTACTACTCAATTCTCGGTTATCGTGTCTGCAGCAACCTCAACTTTTAGTTTTATATGCTTAGAGGTCATTCACATTTAGTACAAGGTACGTTGTTGGTCGTGCTCCGTGTGAGTGTAATTTATATCCTCGTTCCAATAAGCACAGAATCCCATCTGAGACCCTCATCATTATAAAACGCTTTTGTGCTTTTATATTGAAAGACCATCTAGTAGGTTTCCAGTGTACCTCGCTTCGTGGCAAACATACAGTACAATAACTTGTGCAGTAAAGTATCAGATATATAGCACGCATGCACAGTTTTTGATCATTGGTAAGCAATGCTATTGTATTAAATCAAATGAGCTGGCCATGTATTGAATGTACGTACAAGTTAGTACTTGGCGTGATAGTGTGCATACTTAAACATTAGATTATTAGTACAGTGATATGTCAAGTAAATAGCATGCATGTATATGTTGATCATATGACTTTGCCGGCTGCCTTGCGTAGCAAAATTGATAAATGCAAAAGTATTACTTACGAAGTCCGCTGAGTAGCTTCAATAAGTGTGTGGTCGCCAAGCAACCAATACGTTCAAATGATGTGTAGGTGGTGGCTATCCTATTTCAATACGTTAGAATGTTGTAGCTATTGAGCTTCGACTTATTTACCCCTTATTTGTATATGACTATATATCCTCGAAGGGGTATCGAAGATGTAGAATATAAGGGTCCCGAGATCCTCCACCATCCCCGGGGGGATGCTGGTATATGCGCTATAAATGAGTCTCAATGAATCTCGCTTACCTATTGTGGGACAAACACCAAAGGAATAAATAAGGAAGAAATACCAAGCATGTGTCATATGCAACTTCAGGAGTTGCAGTTATTGATCATACTCGTATATGCATCAAGAATATGGCTCGTTATGTACCTTTTATTAGGCTTATAGCGAGGTTTCGGAAAGCATGTAATAAAATGTGATCCATGTATTCGCATGCAGCTTCAGAAAATTTCAACCCCTATGGCCAAGTGGTTCGCCCTTCTAGCGACGGACTGCCTTTCGGCCCAGCCGATGCTCAGCTCGATCTGAGCAATGGTACGCCACGCTTCTATATCATGCAGCTGGTAAGGCTTTCAGTTTGGTGTCTTCGTTGGAATGTTCGGTATCTTTCAATGTGTGTACAGTGTGCGAATGTGAGAAGCGCTTTCATATACTTCTCAAGAGGCATTCAATGAGCATTTATATGTAGTCACGAAAAAATATTGATAATTTGAAGGAGGTTGTGTTGTTGTCGTTGTAAATCGGGTTACCTTTTACCCATACGCACAGTTCCAACAGCTCGAGTGCAGGCAAATGCCCACTCTGTTACGCATACGGAAATTCAGAAATATACGTATATTCCGCGAGCACGAAAAATCCGCGATAGATTATGCTTCTGGGTTCTTGTAATGGACGTTATTCAAAACGTGTATCGCATTTTCATCGAATCTACTCTGTCAAGCACAGGAGGGTCGAGGGCTCCGGATAGATCGCATTTCCAGACACCAGAAGTGTACTCAGTGCTTAGGGGCAATCGACGGAAAGGACTGGTACATGGTAGTGGCACCTCCCAACAAGAACTCTATCATGCCTGACATGTCGCAGATGAAAGCGTTTCACATACCGGGAGATTGCTTTATCAAATTAGAGGTGTGGTGGCTTTGACTTCATGGCGTACATGTTCATGTTCTGTGATATGTTCAACGTCATTGTCCTGCCACATATGTTGCAGACATTGTTGGGGCGTATTATGGTTTTATGACTACGAATTTCTAACTAACTCATACAAAACCGAATTCATATCCTATAACTGTTCCTGAATATGACTGCTGGAATATGTGGCAATTTGTAATTATATTCTCTAGGTACAATTGTGGCGTAAATACTTCATAGATTGCGCATGCACGTGTAACATGCAGTGATACAACGATTTTCAATATCCAATCGAGTCCGTTCATTAATCTATACCAAGAATCATTGAAACGAATATCTAAGCATTGTCTGCCATTTCGCAATTATTTCGAATGTATTAGTATCAGTTTCTGGTGAAAGTGCATGAAATGTGTCGGATGAAAGTGCATGGAATGTCACTGTTGAAAGTGCATTTCTTAGCATCTGGTGAACGTGCATGATATGTGAATCGGAACACCCGGGATCTCTAATTCCGATCAATACAGTCCGTATAAGGTAGATGCCACCTGACTGGTATACAAACCACAAGATTCGGGTTTAGTACCGTCATCCGAGATGTATTACAGACTAGTATTCTTGAATGGATATTCAACCGCTATCATGTATTCTATCTACTAATCGAATTGATTAACAATTGCAACACAGATGGGAACATGGCACGCTGGACCATACTTCGAGCACGAGAGTGCCTCCTTTTATAACTTGGAACTAGCCGATACGAATGAAACTGATTTATACGACCACGTTTTCGGAGAAGAATTCGATATATCCCCCGTTACTAAGTAAAGGTAGATCGCCGGAACAAACAGGGGGGTTGACGTGTTCGGTTGTGTTTTTAACCGAAGTGTAGCTAACGTATTTGGTTGTGGTTTTAAACCTAAGTGTAGCTATTAGCAACATCTATTTACCTGTACATATTGAGGAACTGGTGATGAATAGCGGTGGATATGTACTTTGGAATTTTTTTAGGACAGACTACTGACTCAGTAGGAAATTATACACTCGAAGTACAGCCATCTATTTTTACTAAAATATCTTAACAGATTTTTTACATACAGTAAGTAGCAACAGTACAGACTTTTACTTTTTTTTAGGGGTTTTGTACAGAGTTGAATAATAATAAAAATTCAAATATTATTTTTATACTATTTTTAATAAAAAAAGGTAAGACAGGAGGCTATGGACTTCTATCATTTGAAGCCTCACAGAACCTCGCAACAAGAGTCCAGAACTCCAGAGACTGTCAGTCTGCCAAAGGAAATCTACTAAATACATACGCTCTTGTGTATACTCCGTAACACTAAAACCGTGAAGCCCAGTGTACCATACAAATCACTATGTAGTCAATAATCTTAAATAATGTCAATCACTAATCACAAAATCACTAATTTCGGATATCCGATATCAGTGGGAAAGCAATTTTACTATCGTTCTGATTGGTCACATTTCAAGACCATACGACGCAATACACGGCGTGAGCCGCGTGACGCCCGCTGTGACCCCGTAAACGTAGAAAGTGCTTTATGAGAGCAACATATTTATCATTATTTAAACATTGCGAAATTTAAAAAAATGTAAGGAGAGATTAAAAAATACCAATAATTTCAAGTTTTTTTAAAAGCAACAAAAATATATAAAGAAATACAAGTGTTGATTTTTTAAAAATACCTGCGGCTGCTTGTGGTGATGTGGTCGGGGACTGTGGAGTGGTTTGGCTGGATTCTGGGAACGGTAACGATACCGTCGTTTGAGAAAACGATATCTCTGACATGCATCCTATTTTGTCGGGATTGTCTGTCGCAACATCATTTCGAGACGTTCACAGTTCATAATTCATACTTCACCCCTTGTGTGTGTGAAAAAACTTGAAAAGACACGTCCGACATCAGACATGCCTTCTCTCTTGAGTGGCGACATGTCACATCAATCATCACAATAAATACCAACACGGGCAACAAGTCAACAGCTCTATAACAATATAAAAAATATAAACTTGCTTCTCAAAATATTGTTTTTCAAAAATATGCATAATGACAGTCAGGTCCCAATGGGTCAGTCACAGTCTCACAGACTCACAGTTCACAACCTGTGGGGACTGGGTATATACTATGTAGGGCCTCTTTTTCTTCAATGAGTCTGGACTTGGACAGAGTTGGACTCTTGGAGTTTGGACTTTCTTAGTTCATACTCTTTGGAACTTGGAACTTGGAAACTTGGAATCTTAGAAGTTGGATCCTGAATCTTTTATTTGTTTTCAGAAGAAACCATAAAATAATAATTACATATTATATATTTTGAAATAAATAAATAGAAAAAAAAAAAAAACAAAAAAACTGTAAGCATATAAATATGTGCTGATATCTATAACCTAAGACACAAATAGAGGGTAGGAATCTCAATCGCATGTATAACGAAGCACGTGGTGCATGCTTCAATATTGGCAATACTGCTTGTATCAAGTAAAAGTATTTTTATCGTTCCGAATTAACACTACACATACACGAATATAAACCACCTGCAATACAACGCGGGCTGTACGCACATCCTTTGATAGTGCATCCTCCGTCCATCGAGTTTGTGAAGCAACAACAGAATATTGGCAACACATTTCTAGGGTTTTCAATCATGGCAGAGGATTCAGATAAGCTGAAGGAGAAGAAGAGCAAGAAGGAAAATGTACTCTCTAGGGGCGACAGCCTTGCCCGCATGGTGCGTACACCCTATTTGAACATTCATTTTATAGTTTATTCTTATATTCAAACGTGATGTTTTTCTGCACGTTAAGTACGTGGGCGTGGGCGCTTGCGGCTGTCTCTTCTATCTGCTTCGTTATTGATTTACATCTCCTACTATACTTCGTAGTCAATGCTTGTGTACTCTTTCGGTGCGTATATGGCTGAGGATCGGGTCTTTCTCGTGCTATAAACGATCTAAGTTGGCGGTATTTTACTAACTGACACTATCACACTCGTAGCCAATTTATAGAGCTATATTGCACCACAACATCTGGAACAATTACATATATCATTTCTCTATACAGAACCAATTTATTTGTACGTTGTCTTCGCATTCCTTATCTTTAAAAGTCGTATCCGTCTAAATTAAAGTTGTACTTCTGTAATGATATATATATATATATATAATCTTATCCTGGATGTAGCTCGGACGGAGGATAGGTGGTATGTATGCGTTTGTCACCCGATTTGGTAGTCCCACTGGCCTATTCTACGAGGCTGTCCATAACCAATTCTGGGGTTTACCACTGATCTCCATCATCGTGAACATGTGCTTTGGTTTCGGGCTTTCCATGATAACTCTACTACCTCAGGACTCTGACTTCCCAGATTTACAGCCCTACGAACATTGGTAAGTTGTGTGCATGTCGAGGCGTGTAGCATGGGAACACAGATAGAACTTGGCGTACTAAGTAGTGTGATCCGTCTAATGCACATACAGGCACAAGTAAGTATAGTTGAGTAGTAAAACATGAACGCAGATAATTAAGACGTGTAATATATATATATATATATATATATATATATATATATATATATATATATATATATATATATATATATATATATATATTATTATATATATATATATATATATATATATATATATATATATATATATATATATATATATATATATTATAATATATATATATATATGTATATATATTATATATATTATATATATTATATATTATGTATATATACATATACATATATACATATTTGCACATATATATACATATACATATAATACATAATACATCATGCATATGCATATATTATACATGTTACGTACGCATTTTGCATGCATCATATATATTATCTATTGCATAATACCATATTATATACATATTATTATTATTATTATTATATTACAATACATATACACATAATATATACATACATTATGTTTATAATAACAAAATGTTGCACATACTGGTATACATAACACACATATTACACATATATTATACATGCCATGTCATTATTATGCATATGCATGCGTACGCATACGCATTACATATTATTGCATATATATATATTATTGCATATATACAACACAACATGCACATATGCAATACATACATTATAATGCAGACGTGCAGATGCAGATTTAGATGTTACATATTGGCACATATTAATATTATTATTATTACATTATTATTATATACATAATAATATATTAATATTATTTATTATATAATATATATATAATATTACATGATGCTATTATTATTATATAAGCATAACATATGGACATTGATCATATATACATATACAATATTATTATTGTTATTATATGTTACATGATTATTAGCATAATGTATTACATATTATAATACATATATGGTATGGCTATGCCATATACATATATACCATATGTTATACATACATATAATAATATTTATATTATAATATATCAATGTACATATTATTATGTACATATGCATGCATAACTATAATAATACATATATGCATATATATTATTACCACATTATATTATTATACATACATATATATTATTATTATATAATAATATATATATATATATTATAATATATATATGTATATATATATATACAATATATATATACACACAAACATATGTAGATGTAGATGTTCATGTATATATATATATATATATATATTATATATATATATATATATATATATATATATATGTATATATATGTTGATATGATGTGTGTGTGTGTGTGTATATAGGCATGTATTATGCACATGCACAATGCATATATACACACACACAGATACACACGTTCTCACACGCGTACAAATATAATATATATATATGTATATCCAAATATATTTGAATTATGTGTATATATATATATATATATATATATACTTAAAAAATTCATATCACGTATATATATATATATTATATGTATATAAATGTAATGTACATATTATATGTATAGTTTCTAGTCTTCGTACAAGTCTCTTTTCCATCCATCATTTGTCTCTGCTGAGGCTCAATCATCCGCAGTATATCCATGCATAAGTATACTCTATATGTGCACGGTTAGGCTTACATGTGTATACGGGCCACTCATACCCTTCCCCAATACGTCTCAATCCAGAACAATATTCATCCGTGTACATGTAGACACATCACCCTTGTACACAACGAGCTGTTACACTTACACATCTACCAATGAAACGTATACTGTCACTGACGTGTACGCCTGTCTTCCGTAGGTGGGCTGTGTTCCTGTTCACTGGTACGGCCGACTCGGCTAATTCCATCATGAGTCTGGTCGCATCATCTGCGATCTCTATTGCCACATTGACCTTCTCATTGACAGTCTTGGCCATCCAGTTGGCGGCTGTGAATTACTCACCCCGTCTGTTAGGTAAGTGGAGCGGTGCATTCTACGTATGTTTTGGGCATGAGTTGTTAGCGTTTACGTACGCTGTAGGTGAATAGAGGCTATAGTATTTTTTTTCAGTCACGTGCGTATGGGCTTGCACTGCATATTTAGAACGTATCTGACCATTTCTGTGTTGGTGGTACAACTTCTGGTTGCCTGATTATTCATGAATGATGGATATCGGAGACGAGTTGCTTGTTCATACCGTGTCTAGCTGTGAAGCAATGACGTAATAGTACGCACGCTTCTATGTGACGTAGTACCGAACTCACAGACAGGCGCACTAGTACACACCTATCGGTACAGGCACACACGCCTATAAAGTGCAATCCGACATATACTCGCACTTAAACAATACGCACATCAGGCAATGTTCTAAACCCTAATCTACACCCACAGCCTTACTTCAACCTATCTGATCCCCCCCGCCCATGTACACCTCTCCTGTCTTAGACGAATTCCTCAAGGATCCGGTGGCCAAGCGGAGCTTTGCTGTCAACCTGGGCACGTTTACCTACTGCATCGTGGTTATGTGGAATACGCGTGGGTCTACGAACTCGGCCGACGCGTTCGTGCCGTTTGTAGCCGTTAACGTCGTGATGGTACACGTGTTTGCAGTTCTGTACCATTTTATCTACTACCTGCAGTACTTTATCAGCAGCATCCGCCTGGAGAATATTCTGCAGAAGGCCAGTAAGAGTGCTTGGAAGGCGGCACGCAGGTGTGTGTTCTAGTGAACGTGGGAGAGTGTTAATGTGTATATGGGGGGGGCATCGGGTTGTTATCAGGCGGCACGCAGGTGTGTGTTCTATTGCATATGGGAGAGTGACATTGTGTGTATATAGGGCATTGGGTTGTTATCGGGCGACACACAGGTGTGTGTTCTATTACATATGCGAGAGTGGCAATGTGTGTGTATTGATTCTGTCACGTAGTTGTGCATTCTACTTTGGGGTTGTGTATTTCAAGTTATGCATGTATAAGCAACTTACGACTGTTACGATAGTATCAGAACTTTTGTGTTGATAGAGGTCGACTATGATGCCTGAGCGATTGTTTTACATCTCGTTATGCAAGGTCAAATAAAACAAACCAGCCAGAGTTCACTATACGTGCATAAGAGGTCACAAAAAACTAGAAATGAACGCAAGTTTTATCATCCTCTCTGTTACTGTAGCATGTCGATCTATTGAGTACACTTAACTGTAGATGCACTCATTATATATATATATATATATATATATATATATATATATATATATATATATATATATATATATATATATAAATCATAGGCAAGTTGAATCCTGTATTGTCCATTCACAACCACTGACACCAGACATCCTTTCACCACCTGTAAATATTGGAAATTTTGGAGACTACGACTACTCACGCCAGATATCCTTGCATCACCTTCATAGATTGGAAATTTTGGAGACCACTCAGGATGATTTTGAAATCCCAAATGTTCCGCCTGGGGCGTACAGATGCCTGGCGACCAAGAGTGGGTGTGTGAACCAAATTCGACCAATAGAATTGCACCTTTAGACCAGTCTAGTCCGGCTTGGGCGATAGGGTGCGTGTGTAGAGCGATGTTACGTATTGGGTGTGTACAAATCAACTATCTGGGTGAGCGGGTATAGACGTAAGACCTATAAACGTAAGGCCTATAGTTGTTGTTCAGTACAATTGCTGGCCCAGTCTGAGTGTAAAAGCGGCCTGCATAGCGTCTCAGAGTGTGCGCCAGTCCGTACAGTCGTGTTTACAGAGTTTTTTATGCCTTACCTGCTGTCTGACCTCACCTGGGCTAAGCAAAACGGATGTGCTGTATGTTGAGCTGGGGACGGGGGGGTTTTTTTTTTTTGCGTTATCGCTAGTTTACTAACACCAGTTAAGACATGCATTCGAAGAGAGACGGATTGGGGTAGGTACTTCATGCTAGAACTAGCATCAGTACGATAGGTGTACTAGAGATAACTACGAATATAGTTACATATCATACTTGTATATACATCTATATCTTTAACTACATCATACTTTCATATACATGTGTAACTATAACTATATCATACTTTTATATACACTTATAACTATAACCACATCATATATATGCATGCTCCCCTGCACTTTCCTCGAGAATGCGTTGTTGTGTTGTGAATCCCGGTCTGTATCTCGACCTCTGTATCAATCGATGGGCCACCCGTTACGTTGACTAAGCTTTAATGAATTGTGACTATATGCATGGACAGATATGTATTCAGCTACAGCATGGAGCTTATAATTCAGGAGTTGGAGGATATCGACGCCTTTGTGAGGTACAATTGCAGGTAGGGAGTATCTATCTATGCACAGATATCTATAGTTGTGTTTATCTAATATGCACCCTAAACCCTAAAACATATACATTAATTTGTAGTAGAACTGTAAGAATACCACACCTGTTGGCAGATGCTGTTGTTGTCTGAATGTATTTTAATCTTATTTTTGCTGTTTATAATAAGCCCCCGTCTTTTCCTGCCTCGATACATCATGGAGTTTTGTTTGTACACTTGTGTTCAGAGATAAGTCATAAGTTGCATATTTCTCTTTACGCACATTATATATTTAGATATTTTATTATGTACATCATATATGTGGTCAATATATATGTACATTATATATGTAGACTTTACATATATAGAAACCCATCCATTGTGTTTAGTGTGTGCTGCCAATGATCATCATTCATTGCATCACAGCGTCACCATTGGGCTAAACCCTAAATCCTACAACAGTGTCTCCATTTTATATAAAAGGAACAAATATATATCTAAACCCTAAACTCTAGAAACGCGTCTCCATTCCAAGGAGTGATTTATTCCAATCTGCTTTGCTGTTGTCGATGATCTCGCCTGCATCGGACTTACGTCTCACGGCCACGTTAAACGTATTTAAAACACCTCAGCTCTGGTGATTTCGTGATCGAAGGAACTATCGTTGGGTGGATATGGCCTATGGACCGAAACAACACGCGATTTCGGAAGAAGGTCAAAGAACTGGTGGAGTACAGGAGGCACAATGGTATGTGGTGTCATTCTGATTACGATGATCTATTAGAAGTTCAGGGATAATATTGTGTATGACGTGTTATGGATATAGATACCTACCGAGAGCCTGAGTTTTTTTCTGCATATCATTTTGATTACGGTGATCTATTAGAAGTTCAGGGATAATATTGTGTATGACGTGTTATGGATATAGATACCTACCGAGAGCCTGAGTTTTTTCTGCATATCGTTTTGATTACGGTGATCTATTAGAAGTTCAGGGATAGTATTGTGAATGACGTTCTATGAATATACATACCTACCGAGAGCCTGAGTTTCTTTCTGCAAAGTGGTCGTCTACTTTCAGGAACTTTCAGGAACAGGGCTGAGTATTGTTATACCTAATGACTGGAAGTCACTGTGGCTAGCCTCCGCTTATATCAGGGTCTAGTGTCCTTTGTACCTGATACTAACACAGAGTCTCCTTCGTACCCCATAACAACAGAGAATCGGGCTGCTCTGGTTCAACTCATCGATGAAAAGAGAGCAGAAGAGATGGAGCATTTCGAAAAAAGAAGGTATGGGGCACGCCTGCCCGTCGTGGTTTTAGGGTTTTAGCTGAAACATATATGAGCACCCTTGTCAGTGGTAGCTGGGTTTTAGGCGCACACTGTGTATCTGTATATCTACAACCAAGCGATGAGTCAACCCTACGTCGGCAGTGGTGTGGTGTTACAATCGACATACGCATACACTCATACATGTTCGGACGGTCCTTATGCAATTTCAGGGTTTTAGGGAAAGTATCTTCCCTCTTTTCCCTAAAACCAACACCGACCTTGTTACATGAACCGTCTGTCAGTATCACTTGTTACATGAACCGTCTGTCAGTATCACCTGTTACATGAACCTTCTGTCAGTATCACTTGTTACATGAACCGTCTGTCAGTATCACTTGTTACATGAACCGTCTGTCAGTATCACTTGTTACATGAACCGTCTGTCAGTATCACTTGATACATGAACCGTCTATCAGTATCACTTTTTTTGCATG
Organism: Sphaeroforma sirkka; assembly: GCA_001586965.3. Lineage (NCBI taxonomy): Eukaryota > Ichthyosporea > Ichthyophonida > Sphaeroforma > Sphaeroforma sirkka. The sequence goes on from LUCW03000245.1 coordinate 20,598, forward strand.
AATCGTCTGTCAGTATCACTTGTTACATGAACCGTCTGGCAGTATCACTTGTTACATGAACCGTCTGTCAGTATCACTTGTTACATGAACCGTCTGCCGGTATCACTTGTTACATGAGTCGTCTGTCAGTATCATTTGTTACATGAACTTTCTGTCAGTATCACCTGTTGCATGAACCGCCTCTCAGTATCAATTGTATCACTTGTATCACTTGTTACATTAACCGTCTCTCAGGTGTACAAGCGGCTTTAGGGAGTTGATCAACAGAGGCATATATCTGTCAGTGACCCGAAACCGAGAATTGGATTTGACCTTGGGGTGAGTGGGATTTTTATGTTATGATTGTATAGTCTGTGTATGTATGTTACGATGCTATAAGCTGTGGATTTATGTTATGATAGTATAATCTGTGTATTAATGTTATGATTGTATAAGCTGTGGATGTTTGTTATGATGGTACAAGCTGTGAATTTGGTATTTATGTATCAGGAAGTCTTAAAATGAGATTGTACTGTGCGAAGTCGTGTAGTAGACAGTCCTTTTATATAAAGATCTTAATACTTCATCAGATCATTCGTTAGAGATTGGGAGCTTGGCCAACCCTATAGTAGCTATGATCTCGGCCTGTTTGCCCATGCAATCCTTATCACACTACATCAAGTGGAATCTCCCATGCCGTACCCTGCAAGGTTTTAGGGGTCATAAAACCTTAAAAAACCTAAATCTAAGAGGTCCGTGGATTCCCTTTTCCGCTCATTCACCAACACGCACTCGTTCTTATCGTGGTATTCATTTCCATCGGATTGCAACTCATGCAGCATGAGGTTCACAATAAACTTGATTTATATCGTAGAATTAATATATATATATATCTCCAAAACCGCGACAGACACACATACACCCTCCTCCGTACCCCTACGTGCATACATTGTGTTCATATCGTGTGTCCATTTACGTTGCAGATCCAACAGCTGTCAGACATAGCCGTGCGTGCCCTCTCCCCAGGCATCAATGACCCCCCAGACGGCAGTTCAGTGTTTGGACTCGCTGAGTGTTGTGTTCTCCCGCATCAGTCGGTCAAAGTACGTTGAGGTGTTGTGTGTGTAAGTACGTTGATGTGTTGTGTGTGTAAGTACGTTGGTGTGTTGCGTGTGTGTTATTGCGCATGTGTGTGTGTGTGCATGTCTGCTTATCAGTCGGTCAAAGTACGTTGAAGTATTATGTGTGTAATTACATTGATGTGTTATGTGTGGAAGTACGTTGAGGTGTTGTGTGTGTGTTATTTCGCGAGAGTGTGTGTATGTCTGCCTATCAGTCAGTCAAAGTACGTTGATGTGTTATGTGTGTGTTATTGCACAATTGTGTGTGTATGTCTGCCTATCTGCGCCGATAGGTGACTCCCGAGTATGAAGACAGGGGCTCTATAGTATTGTCATCTTATCCCACCGATTTAGGGTTTTAACCCTAAACCCTAAACCCTAACCCTAAAACTCTGTGTGGTACCGTTTCACACGTGGATTGCTGCAATGCACGAGGTTTCCCTGCGCTTGACTGCGCGTCTGTGTCAGTTCTTATTATTATTATTGATCGTATCGTGTCAGTGATTTGTTCCTGTATTCTGTCTCTGACTTTGTTCGTGTTTGTGTAGCCGTCTGAGTTTGTGGGTGGTGTATGGATGGCTAGTAATTTGTTTCTGTATTCTGTCTCTGACTTTGTGTTTTGTGTTTGTGTACCCATCCGAGTGTTTGGATGGTGTTTGGATGGGCTAGTGATTCTAAGGTTAGTTGGTGGTCTGCTGTGGGAATGTCTTAAATGTTGTATTGTACAGGCCGTGGTGCATTTTCAATTCGTCTGCGTTTTTCTTTCCTTTTGTTTTGGGTTAACATATGCCTCCGTGTCCGTAGCGTCGAGTATTGTATATATTGTATTGTATTGTATTATATTGTATTATATTGTACTGTAATTGTATTGTATTGTATTGTATTGTATTGTATTGTATTGTATTGTATTGTATTGTATTGTATTGTATTGTATTGTATTGTGTTGTGTTGTGTTGTGTTGTACCTGTACTGTACTGTATCGTATTATTTTGTATTGTATACTATTGTATTATATTATATTATATTATATTATATTATATTGTCTTCGCCTTCGGCCCCTTTGTCTGTTGGATGTGATATCTTTTCATATACATTTCTTCTGTCCCCTCTGTGCGCGTCTAGTCTCTTTGTTCGTTAGTACTCTTTGTTAGCTATATTATACCGGTTTCTTTCCGGTGTAGTTTTTTAGGGTTTAGTGCTTAAGCTTAGTAGGGTGCTACTCCTGTATATCCTCTACTGTGTATTTGTACCGATTGGAATATCCATAGAGCGTGACTGGTCGAGAATAAGCGTTTCTCCTGTATGTATCTCCTCTACTGTATTCCTATACTGTTTGTATATATCTCTTCTCTATTCCCATACTGTTTGTACATATCTCCTCTACTGTTTCCCATACTGTGCTTCTCCTGTCTATATACTCTGATCTGTATGCCCGGTGTCTCTCCACAGATTCCCTCGTACCACTGCCTGCGATTCAGAGGACAAAGTGCGTGCCATCGCACCTGTGCATGACTTCCCATACATCCTTGCCATCTGCATGGACCCCATCCGCCAGTATGGGAAGGTGTGTAGTATACCGATACAGTGGCTGATAAGTACAAGTAGAATGCCAATACAATGTCAGATATGTACAAGTAGAATGCCAATACAATGGCTGATAAGTACAAGTAGAATGCCAATACAATGGCTAATAAGTACAAGTAGAATGCCAATACAATGGCTAATAAGTACAAGTAGAATGCCAATACAATGGCTAATAAGTACAAGTAGAATGCCAATACAATGGCTAATAAGTACAAGTCTTTTGTGCATTGTCGGTGTGGCATGTGTGGGCACATAATATACTGTCGACTGGCGTTTTGTTTGGTGAGTGACATGTGTTCTCTGAATTGACATGCGTTCACTTTTAACAAATAACATTCACCTCTCGATACGTATTCAAAAAACCCATACACTCCACTATAACACACACTCTCATACACACACTCTCATACACACACTCTAGTATATTCACTCTCATACACACACTCTCATATCACACCCAACTACACACACACTCCCATACACACTCTCACATACACTCTCATACACACTCTCATAAACACTCTCACACACACACTCACTCACACACCCAACTGCACACCATCCTCCAGGCGGACGCCTCCGTTGTGCGTAGGGCAATGTACTTTCTGGGCGATTTGGGGCCATAGCAAAACGTTTACGGCTAAAGATACGCGTACGTGCGATCAAGCGACAGCTGAAGGAGTGGCATCGTGTGGCGGAGGTCAAATTCGCCGACGACAGCATGAATCTGCGCTCAACACGATCGGTATAACGTATACAAAGGTGTATTAGCCTATCCGTCGTAGCATACACATCCACATATTGTGCTGCCATGTGTACATTAGCCTATCCTCATTATATACACATCCACACATTGTGCTGCCATGTGTGTATTAGCCTATCCTCATAGTACACACATCCACTCACGTGTTTCCATGTGTATATAAGCCTACCTCATAGTACACACATCCACTCATCGTGTTACCATATGTGGATAAGCCTATCCTCATAGCACACACACATCCACTCATGTTTTAGGGTTTAAGGTTTTATAGTATATGCCTATCCTCTTAGTCCACACACACCCACATCCCTCTGATACAGGTATACGAACACGCCCGCCACTCCATCACCTCTGCCGCAGCCGACCGAGTGCCGCACAATGAGCACAACCGCAACCACCGACAAGAGGACATAGAAGGCATGGGCGATGACGATGGCAATCCCGCCACAGCCACCAGCGGTGCTGAGACGGAGGAAGCGGATGGTATATATATATATATATATATATATATGAGTTTGGAATGGTTTGGTGTTGGTGTGTATGTGTGTGTTGTTTGTCAGCTCGGATGTTTCTTTGTTATCGTATATTTTGGTATATATATTTGAGTTTGGAATGGTTTAGTGTTAATGCATATATGTGTTGTTTGTTAGCTCGGATATTTCTTGGTTATCGCATATTTAAACCTCTCGTCACCACATGACTTCTCCTTTAAATCTCACACATTCTTTAAACCTCTCGTCACCATATGACTTCTCCTTTATCTCAAGACATTCATTAAACCTCTCGTCACCAAATGACTTCTCCATTCTATCTCAAGACATTCATTAAACCGCTCGCTTGTTGTGTGCACAGCCGACATGGACGCGTATCAAACGGGCGACGAGAATGAAAGTGGCAATCAATTCGGTGAAGACAACCTATCCTCGGACGATGACGCGGATGTCAACCTGAACATGAACGGTCCCACACTTATGGGTACGGTTCAGAAAGTAAAGGAAATGGTTGGCCTGGCCGTAGCTGCTGAAGAAACCGGAACGGGAGCGGACAACAGGCACAACAAGGAAGGAGAGCTGAAACGCGGCGTGGAGATGGGCACGAGAGGTAGCAAGGGCAGCGTCAGAAGTATGGGCAGTAATTCAGATGAGTGTGCGCTGGAGATCGATTCCTAGATATGTATATGTATATATATATATATATATATATATATATATATATATATATATATATATATATATACGTGTATGGTACTTCTGCACAGGATGACTGCCTGGGTGCGCTTTGGTACGAGATGGAAGCACACTAGTCCACTTTTGCTTCTATCAACCGATCAGTCCGTCTGATGCAAACACATACCACGACGAGAACTGTGGCATCAGCACGTAGACGCAGGAAGTAGTACACCCACTCCAACGCCCGGATACCAATCGTGCTTGAACCTTTCTCGCTAATGAAGTCAAAATATATATACAATACGGTATACGAAATGCCATAGATGTATTATCGTATTGGCACCCTGGACATACGACGATGACGTCCAAGCTAAGAAGTGGCGATTTAAATAAGGAAGTATGTCGTCGTGTTAGCAGGGTCACAGAGTCTGATGCGATCCAACATCAAGCACAGCATGCCAATACCAAGAGTTTCGTTGGAATAGGATTAGTCCCAATGTTGTGGGAATGATTCGGGATTAGTCCGTCGCGTTCAGTAATGGGGATCTGACCAGACCAAACTTATTTGGCCATGAACAATTAAGAGAGCAGCACAAAGCAATGCCACGGTTTGATGGGTATGAGGACTGCGAAAGGTCCTATATCTTGGGCGGCGAATCCGATCAGTTCTGTACCAGTCTGGAGTGTGGAAGTCACATCACCTAAATCGCGGTGTTTATAGGTGATGTGAAGCAAAGTACTACCTTTCTCCACCCTAAAACCCCAAACCCTAAACCCTGAACCCTAAAACCATCATATGGAAACCAATGGGGATGCACACAGTGGTCAGTTGTTGTCGCTGCGTGGTGCGTGGGTGTTGAAAAATGGCATCAGAGCGAATACGTTCTATTACACTTTCTGCCACACGTGAGGGATACACACCTTGCGGACTCCTGAGAGCCAACCGGCCGAACTTCGGGGTTAAACATACTCGTTACTGTACCAGAGACTCGGAACTCCCATTGCATTGCATTGTCAAGTGAATGACTACGTTGGAGAACCATGTTAAGGGGGGTCTGTAATGTTATGCTACGTTGCAACGCGCTCAGTGGCTCGGATTGACCTACAGCTGCCTATGTAATGGAACTTATACAACGGAAAAACCCCCAACCGCTGCAATCCATCACAACGGATGGCGCGGAAACGGGGAGAGAAGTAAAACCCAATTTAGTAACGCGCAAGTAAATACAAACACAACCTACAAAGCACGCGATTGACCAACCCGCTGAATTGTCGTGTTCGATCGTATTGCGCGCTGCCCCCACTTTTGGCCGCACAGTTATGTACCCATTATTTTTTGCTGAGAAGGTTCAGCCTATGACTAACTAACTGTCCAGCACGTGTTTATGATTATATTTATTCTCATATGATGCAAAGCACGTTTTTTAGGTATGTGTAAATTTTATCTTGGTATGGACGCTGAGGTTCTACTCTACGATACTATTTGTAACAGTAAACTTACTTCGTTGTACACCACGATACTATTTGTAACAGTAAACTTGCTTTTGTTATACTATATGATACTATTCGTAACAGTAAACTCACTTCGTTGTACTATACGATACTATTTGTATCAGTAAACTTACTTCGTTCTACTATACGATACTATTTGTAACAGTAAACTCACTTCGTTGTACTATATGATACTATTTGTAACAGTAAACTTACTTCGTTGTACATCACGCTAAACCCTAAAACCATTTGTAATAGTAAACTCACTTCGTTGTACTATATGATGATACTATTTGTAACAGTAAACTCGCTTCGTTGTACTATATGATACTATTTGTAACAGTAAACTTACTTCGTTGTATACCACGATACTATTTGTAATAGTAAACTCACTTCGTTGTATTATATGATACTATTTGTAACAGTAAACTTACTTCGTTCTATTATACGATACTATTTGTAACAGTAAACTCACTTCGTTGTACTATACGATACTATTTGTATCAGTAAACTTACTTCGTTCTACTATACGATACTATTTGTAACAGTAAACTCACTTCGTTGTACTATATGATACTATTTGTAACAGTAAACTTACTTCGTTGTACATCACGCTAAACCCTAAAACTATTTGTAATAGTAAACTCACTTCGTTGTTATATATGATACTATTTGTAACAGTAAACTTACTTCGTTCTATTATACGATATACTATTTGTAACAGTAAACTCACTTCGTTGTACTATATGATACTATTTGTAACAGTAAACTTACTTCGTTGTACATCACGCTAAACCCTAAAACTATTTGTAACAGTAAACTCACTTCGTTGTACTATATGATACTATTTGTAACAGTAAACTTACTTCGTTGTACACCACGATACTATTTGTAATAGTAAATTCACTTCATTGTACTATATGATACTATTTGTAGCAGTAAACTTACTTCGTTGTACACCACGATACTATTTGTAATAGTAAACTCACTTCGTTGTACTATATGATACTATTTGTAACAGTAAACTTACTTCGTTGTACACCACGATACTATTTGTAATAGTAAACTCACTTCATTGTACTATATGATACTATTTGTAGCAGTAAACTTACTTCGTTGTACACCACGATACTATTTTGTAATAGTAAACTCACTTCGTTGTACTATATGATACTATTTGTAACAGTAAACTTACTTCGTTGTACTATACGATACTATTTTGTAATAGTAAACTTACTTCGTTATACTATACAATGCTATTTGTAATAGTAAACTTGCTTTTCGTTATACTATATGATACAATTTGTAACAGTAAACTTGCTTTGTCATACTATATGACACTATTTGTAACAGTAAACTTACTTCGTTGTACACCACGATACTATTTGTAACAGTAAACTTGTTTTTGTTATACTATATGATACTATTCGTAACAGTAAACTCACTTCGTTGTACTGTATGATACTATTTGTAACAGTAAACTGACTTCGTTGTGCTATATGCTACTATTTGTAACAGTAAACTCACTTCGTTGTACTATATGATACTCTTTGTAACAGTAAACGTACTTCGCTGTACTATGCGATACTATTTGTAACAGTAAACTTACTTCGTTGTATTATATGATACTATTTGTAACAGTAAACTTACTTCGTTCTATTATACGATACTATTTGTAATAGTAAACTCACTTCGTTGTACTATACGATACTATTTGTAATAGTAAACTCACTTCGTTGTACTATACGATACTATTTGTAATAGTAAACTCACTTCGTTGTAATATACGATACTATTTGTAAGAGTAAACTTTTTTGTTATACTGTATGATACTATTCGTAACAGTAAACTCACTTCGTTGTACTATATGATACTATTTGTAACAGTAAACTGACTTCGTTGTACTATATGCTACTATTTGTAACAGTAAACTCACTTCGTTGTACTATATGCTACTATTTGTAACAGTAAACTAACTTCGTTGTACTATACAATACTATTTGTAATAGTAAACTCACTTCGTTGTAATATACGATATTATTCGTAACAGTAAACTTGCTTTGTTATACTGTATGATACTATTCGTAACAGTAAACTCACTTCGTTGTACTATATGATACTATTTGTAACAGTAAACTGACTCGTTGTTGTACTATATGCTACTATTTGTAACAGTAAACTCACTTCGTTGTACTATATGATACTCTTTGTAACAGTAAACTTACTTCGTTGTACATCACGCTAAACCCTAAAACTATTTGTAATAGTAAACTCACTTCGTTGTACTATATGATACTATTTGTAACAGTAAACTCACTTCGTTGTACTATATGATACTATTTGTACCAGTAAACTCGTTTCGTTGTACTATATGATACTATTTGTAACAGTAAACTCACTTCGTTGTACTATACGATACTATTTGTATCAGTAAAATTACTTCGTTCTACTATATGATACTCTTTGTAACAGTAAACTTACTTCGTTGTACACCACGATACTATTTGTAACAGTAAACTTGTTTTGTTATACTATATGATACTATTTGTAAGAGTAAACTCACTTCGTTGTACTAAATGATACTATTTGTAACAGTAAACTCGCTTCGTTGTACTATATGATACTATTTGTAACAGTAAACTTACTTCGTTGTATACCACAATACTATTTGTAATAGTAAACTCACTTCGTTGTATTATATGATACTATTTGTAACATGTAAACTTACTTCGTTCTATTATACGATACTATTTGTAATAGTACATTTACTTCGTTGTACTATACGATGCTATTTGTAATAGTAAACTTGTTTCGTTATACTATATGATACAATCTGTAACAGTAAACTTGCTTTGTCATACTATATGACACTATTTGTAACAGTAAACTTACTTCGTTGTACACCACGATACTATTTGTAACAGTAAACTTGCTTTGTTATACTATATGATACTATTCGTAACAGTAAACTCACTTCGTTGTACTATATGATACTATTTGTAACAGTAAACTTACTTCGTTGTACATCACGCTAAACCCTAAAACTATTTGTAATAGTAAACTCACTTCGTTGTATTATATGATACTATTTGTAACAGTAAACTTACTTCGATCTATTATACGATACTATTTGTAACAGTATACTCACTTTGTTGTACTATATGATACTATTTGTAACAGTAAACTTACTTCGTTGTACACCACGATACTATTTGTAATAGTAAACTCACTTCATTGTACTATATGATACTATTTGTAGCAGTAAACTTACTTCATTGTACACCACGATACTATTTGTAATAGTAAACTCACTTCGTTGTACCATATGATATTATTTGTAGCAGTAAACTTACTCCGTTGTACTATACGACACTATTTGTAATAGTACACTTACTTCGTTGTACTATACGATGCTATTTTGTAATAGTAAACTCTGCTTCGTTATACTATATGATACAATTTGTAACAGTAAACTCTGCTTTGTCATACTATATGACACTATTTGTAACAGTAAACTTACTTCGTTGTACACCACGATACTATTTGTAACAGTAAACTTGCTTTGTTATACTATATGATACTATTCGTAACAGTAAACTCACTTCGTTGTACTATATGATACTATTTGTAACAGTAAACTGACTTCGTTGTACTATATGCTACTATTTGTAACAGTAAACTCACTTCGTTGTACTATATGATACTCTTTGTAACAGTAAACGTACTTCGCTGTACTATGCGATACTATTTGTAACAGCAAACTTACTTCGTTGTATTATATGATACTCTTTGTAACAGTAAACGTACTTCGCTGTACTATGCGATACTATTTGTAACAGTAAACTTACTTCGTTGTATTATATGATACTATTTGTAACAGTAAACTTACTTGCTTCGTTCTATTATACGATACTATTTTGCAATAGTAAACTCACTTCGTTGTATTATATGATACCATTTGTAACAGTAAACTTACTTCGTTCTATTATACGATACTATTTGTAATAGTACATTTACTTCGTTGTACTATACGATGCTATTTGTAATAGTAAACTTGCTTCGTTATACTATATGATACAATCTGTAACAGTAAACTTGCTTTGTCATACTATATGACACTATTTGTAACAGTAAACTTACTTCGTTGTACACCACGATACTATTTGTAACAGTAAACTTGCTTTGTTATACTATATGATACTATTCGTAACAGTAAACTCACTTCGTTGTACAATATGATACTATTTGTAACAGTAAACGTACTTCGTTGTACATCACGCTAAACCCTAAAACTATTTGTAATAGTAAACTCACTTCGTTGTATTATATGATACTATTTGTAACAGTAAACTTACTTCGATCTATTATACGATACTATTTGTAACAGTATACTCACTTTGTTGTACTATATGATACTATTTGTAACAGTAAACTTACTTCGTTGTACACCACGATACTATTTGTAATAGTAAACTCACTTCATTGTACTATATGATACTATTTGTAGCAGTAAACTTACTTCGTTGTACACCACGATACTATTTGTAATAGTAAACTCACTTCGTTGTACTATATGATACTATTTGTAGCAGTAAACTTACTTCGTTGTACTATACGACACTATTTGTAATAGTACACTTACTTCGTTGTACTATACGATGCTATTTGTAATAGTAAACTTGCTTCGTTATACTATATGATACAATTTGTAACAGTAAACTTGTTTTGTCATACTATATGACACTATTTGTAACAGTAAACTTACTTCGTTGTACACCACGATACTATTTGTAACAGTAAACTCTGTTTTGTTATACTATATGATACTATTCGTAACAGTAAACTCACTTCGTTGTACTATATGATACTATTTGTAACAGTAAACTGACTTCGTTGTACTATATGCTACTATTTGTAACAGTAAACTCACTTCGTTGTACTATATGATACTCTTTTGTAACAGTAAACGTACTTCGCTGTACTATGCGATACTATTTGTAACAGCAAACTTACTTCGTTGTATTATATGATACTATTTGTAACAGTAAACTTACTTCGTTCTATTATACGATACTATTTGTAATAGTACACTTACTTCGTTGTACTACACGATGCTATTTGTAATAGTAAACTTGCTTCGTTATACTATATGATACAATCTGTAACAGTAAACTTGCTTTGTCATACTATATGACACTATTTGTAACAGTAAACTTACTTCGTTGTACACCACGATACTATTTGTAACAGTAAACTTGCTTTGTTATACTATATGATACTATTCGTAACAGTAAACTCACTTCGTTGTACTATATGATACTATTTGTAACAGTAAACTTACTTCGTTGTACATCACGCTAAACCCTAAAACTATTTGTAATAGTAAACTCACTTCGTTGTATTATATGATACTATTTGTAACAGTAAACTTACTTCGTTCTATTATACGATACTATTTGTAACAGTATACTCACTTTGTTGTACTATATGATACTATTTGTAACAGTAAACTTACTTCGTTGTACACCACGATACTATTTTGTAATAGTAAACTCACTTTCATTGTACTATATGATACTATTTGTAGCAGTAAACTTACTTCGTTGTACACCACGATACTATTTGTAATAGTAAACTCACTTCGTTGTACTATATGATACTATTTGTAGCAGTAAACTTACTTCGTTGTACTATACGACACTATTTGTAATAGTACACTTACTTCGTTGTACTATACGATGCTATTTGTAATAGTAAACTCTGCTTCGTTATACTATATGATACAATTTGTAACAGTAAACTTGCTTTGTCATACTATATGACACTATTTGTAACAGTAAAACTTACTTCGTTGTACACCACGATACTATTTGTAACAGTAAACTTGCTTTGTTATACTATATGATACTATTCGTAACAGTAAACTCACTTCGTTGTACTATATGATACTATTTGTAACAGTAAACTGACTTCGTTGTACTATATGCTACTATTTGTAACAGTAAACTCACTTCGTTGTACTATATGATACTCTCTTTGTAACAGTAAACGTACTTCGCTGTACTATGCGATACTATTTGTAACAGCAAACTTACTTCGTTGTATTATATGATACTATTTGTAACAGTAAACTTACTTCGTTCTATTATACGATACTATTTGTAATAGTAAACTCACTTCGTTGTACTATACGATACTATTTGTAATATTAAACTCACTTCGTTGTACTATACGATACTATTTGTAATAGTAAATTCACTTCGTTGTAATATACGTTATTATTTGTAACAGTAAACTTGTTTTTGTTATACTGTATGATACTATTCGTAACAGTAAACTCACTTCGTTGTACTATATGATACTATTTGTAACAGTAAACTGACTTCGTTGTACTATATGCTACTATTTGTAACAGTAAACTCACTTCGTTGTACTATATGATACTCTTTGTAACAGTATACGTACTTCGCTGTACTATGCGATACTATTTGTAACAGTAAACTTACTTCGTTGTATTATATGAAACTCTTTGTAACGGTAAACGTACTTCGCTGTACTATGCGATACTATTTGTAACAGTAAACTTACTTCGTTGTACTATACGATACTATTTGTAACAGTAAACTAACTTCGTTGTACTCTACGATACTATATGTAACAGTAAACTTACTTCGCAGAGTTCAATATCCTTCCAAGGTCTGATCAATTTATGATAGGCATCCAGCCTTTATCCAACACGTCGTTTCCGTATTCTCCGAATTATACACATATTTTTGCACCTTTTGTTGTGTTGTGGTTGTAAACTAGATAGGTGAGCGAGCCATGCCGCATTAAACACGTGAGTGGTCCACGGTCAAACGTGAGTACGCACCCACTTAAAACCCTAAAACCCTATCTCGTGTAGCAGAAGGGCGCATCGGGGAACAGTCGAAAACATCACACTGAAAACCCTAAACCCTAAATCACTTAGGATCGCGCATGGGGCAGCTGTGGCCTGGTTGCTTGTTATAAGTGCACAGTCACACCATGCTGACACACTACCCAATCCTGTTTTAAGGTGGTGCGCCTTGATTGATCGCCATAGCCTCCTGATCTATTTAGGATCAGGTGGCTATGGGATCACGCCTGTGAAATGTAGGGTCTGGTAAACGTAGGGTTTGGCAAGAGTAGGTGAAATGCGCGCTATGCGAGTGGTTCCGCTTAGGACTTACCAGTTTAGGCACCACAATTAAATAAGTTCAGTCTGTCGCTGTGTCTGTGATTATGGGTTATCTTCGTACCGGACGCCTTAAACCCTAATACCCAAATTACTCAGTGGTACACTATTCCAAACACTTCCGTGAGTGTAGATACCGATTGTCATGCACAGCAGCACGCACTGACAGATATGCAATCATCAAATCGGTTGAATTCTCGGAGCGCATTTCAGAATACCCGTAAGCCATTTCGTGTTAGGGTTGGTTGGATCGTGTAGACCTCCTACTTAAATTAGAAAGGGTGTACAGATAGTCTAACTTTTCTAAATAGAGTGTAGATATAGTTTAACCCATTTAATTAGAAGGGTGTGTGTACATAGTCTTACCCATCTAATTAGAAAGGGTGTATATATAGTCTATCCCATCTAATTAGAAAGGGTGCTTACATGATTCTGTGTCGATTGGTATATAAATGAAACACAGATAGACCTGCTTTGTCAGACACGTGACTACATGATTGTGCCTGGATTCGCGGCTACTTTATATTTTTGAGTGATATAAATGTCATGCAACTGGTCCTCACAATCTCCGTAGCTGTCTAGGCTTTTCATCGAAGTGTTCACAGGAGAAGCTGATCTCAAGCGCATCGGCACAGTTCACCGCAACATAATCGGTAATGTATGCGACTGCATATACATGCTTGTGTACGTTTATTTTTTTTAGAAGGCTATGGTGCAGCGAAGTAATGGTGTATGCGACTGCATATACATGCTTGTGTACGTCTATATTTTTTTTTAAGGCTATGGTGTAGCGAAGTAATGATGTATGCGACTGCATATACATGCTTGTGTATGTCTATTTTTTCGAAGGCTATGTTGTAGCGAAGTAATGATGTATGCGACTGCCTATACATGCTTGTGTATTTCTATTTTTTTAGAAGGCTATGGTGTAGCGAAGTAAAACACTTCACATAGCGGGCCGCCGCACTCGCCTCACTCCAGTTGTTTTCCGTTACCGAGCAACGTCTGAGAAAATAGCGTGAGAGCCCTTCAGTGACGGGTTGTCTCGGGCCAACCAGAGAAAACGTATACTCCCCGTTGTATGCGTTGAGTCCTGCTCTGGCATAGCCAATCAGCACATGATAACTACAGAGACTGAGAGGCTGGAGTGGGCTAGCATACATCCCGTTTGTGACTACACACAGAAGCATGTTGAGTAGGTTTGAAACAGGGTTAATTAGCTTCGCGAGAAAAAAAAACCCCGCATCATCATAAGTTTATATACAGGAAGAACCTGGTATATCTGCATTCAAAGAATAAACCACCTATTTCAAACCCGCTGAGTGCAGCACAATATGTTCTCAGAACAGCACATACGAATATGTACGTATGTCCATCCGATACGCTATAAAAAACGTTAACCGATTCAGATGATCTAGTACGCTAAAGATCGAATATGTAAAGCCAACTTTATTAGATGTTTGATGGCGAGGATCTCCCCAGGCCTTGCGAGAGTATCTTCATGTGGTTAAACAGATCATTACGAATCGTTGGAACGGTCGGAAAGGTAGGGTGTACCATTCAACCACAAGACTCCATATGCAATAGAGCACGTAGGACACTGTACATTCACAAATACGTGAAACCCTATCCAATGCGAGCGTAGAGGTCCATCGCATCGCCTGCGGATGAGTGATGAGTGGAAGGAGACTCCTGTAGACGCCACTCGTGCTCGTGGGTGGGCTGAGGTGTTGCGTCTGATGATGCCATGCGTATATCGCTCACATGCCGATTGTGAAAACAGGGCTATACAGTATACGGCCCATCAGCTAAACGTACAAGCGGGTGCAAGGGTTGTTTTCGTTGTCAACAACTAGCTCCCGCCTTGTGTGAGGACGTCCGATGTCCGATCGGTACACCCGGTGGGACGAGACCTCCTGTGCCTAACCCCGCTATGCAGCACCTGGGGTGCCACTCTGTCTCGCTCTCAACGAAAAGGACCGCCGCACAAGGGCCTGCACCTGGTCTGCCATTCGATGGGGCCAATTTGCACCCGATCCGCGTCAGGCTGTTTCAAGTGTGGGTACCGGGGCGTAGTGCGAGTGCTGTAATTTGTACAATGCTCTCGCGATGAGTAGCGAGTGGATGCTATCGAACAGCGCCTGAAGCGCGACTATCCACAGCAGCACCAACACACCCTCAGCAGGGTGCATAACCACCAGACACAGCCCACCTAGGATGAAGAACAGGCCATTCGTGCCCAGCGCAAAGGTCACCTCCTGATGTTTGATGTGTGCAGATGAGAGAGAGAGAGAGATGAGAGACTCGCTTGTGCAAAGGTGCTTCAATTGAGACGTTAGAATAGAGACAGCACTACACGTCGTTGCAGTCCTGTGCCAATGCGGGTATACATTCGAACATTTATTTGAATGGAAGTGTGCTTCTATAGTTATATAGAGCAGCACAAGTATGTATTCTTACTTTACACACGTGTTTGAATAGATAATTTACACACGTGTTTAGATAGATGTGTCTACAGCTATGTAGAGCAGCACAGATATGCATTTCGATTTGTTCGGTGGTCATGTGTGTGCAAACATGCACATGAGGGGACATATACATTCACACATACACACACACACACACACACACACACACATGCGAGCGTACAATTATCTGATGGTCCCTAAACGTGTCGTAGATGCGTTGTATCGGACCACGCCTAAGCCTCGCCAGTGTCAGTTATAATTTGAAAACGCTATCGAGCTTTCAGTCTATATTGATGCGCCGTATATTGAAAGTTGAACTCAGATACAGACGCCTATAATATATAAGCATCTATATGCACACTCTGTTGACCTGTTATTTTTATGGCACTATACACATGTGTAGATGATATATATAAGCACCTATATGCACACTCGATACAATGCAGGATCTGCGACTGCAAGTGGATGAGCTTTGTATACCTGGGGCACCTGAGAGGTGGGCGATATCCACGCGTTGGAGACAAAGTACAGGCCATAGAACAACATCCGGAAAGCCACAAAGTACAGCACAGTCAAGGCGGTCACGTCCTGGATTGTATATAGGAATACGTTATGCTTTGTATATAGGAATACGTTGTGCCGGTGAGTGGAAGCAAGACGCTGGGTCGGCCAAGAGCGTAAGGGGTACGCTTGAAACATGCATAGTGTGAGTGTGTGAAATAGAGAGTGTGAGAGTACAATGTAAATAATTACAGTCGTTCCACTTTTCATCGAGTAACCACACTCCGAAGAGCAGGGACAAATCTCTGGTTGTAGCTGAAAACACAAATAAATGTGATATAAGTAAACATATATATACACACACACCCAAATATATTGATACATAGTTACCAATATGCATCGCAAATCAAATGCATACAAATACTAATACATATACGAATATATATATATATATATATATATATATATATATATATATATATATATATATATATATATATATATGTGTGTGTGTGTGTGTGTGTGTGTGTATACATATTTTGATAGTATATACATATAACATGTCATGCTACATAATTAATAGTATACACATAAATTTTCATGCTACATGAATGTATGTACGTACATATAGCTACAAATCCATCAATAGTGCATAAATTGGTATCAAAATAGATGCATATCCATATATATAATAGACTCGCATCATCGTTCACATCTATCCACTTATATCTAGCTACGTTGCGGCAGTCATAGCATATATACATATGCATGCAGCGGATACTCCGTTTCAAAATTAGCAAAAAAACTGTATGTGTGTTTGATGTGCTTATACACAAAAGGTTCACATGAAACATCCATAGCCTAGGTATACATATATATTTAAATAAACTATATCATCCATAGCCCACGTAAATATATATATCTTCAAATAAACTATAACATTCATAGCCTAGCTACACCTATATCTGCGAATAGCGACTATACCTGATACGTCAGTGTCAGGAAGCTGATCGAGATGTCAAACAACCCGCTGAAGAAAAACCCATCCATTGCAAACATACAGTCCAAACGCCACAGAAAAGATGCCTGGACATGGAAAGATGCACATTTGAGCTAAGACTTCCATCAGAAGCAATGAGACGCGCTCTCGATACAGGTACATGTGTGTATTCATTTGTTAATTTGTACTTAATGTGTGCTTTCATCTGTTGAATTGTACTAAAAATATACATTCATATGTTAATTTGTACTAAATGTGTGCATTCATTTGTTTATATATACTAGAAATATACATTCATTTGTTAATTTGTACTAAGAATATACATACATCTGTTAATTTGTACTGAATGTGTGCATTCATTTGTTAATTTGTACTAAAAGTATTTTGTACTGAATGTGTGCATTCATTTGTCAATATGCACTATCGTGAGCCTCGAGCTCTGTCGACTTCAACAATCAAATATAACGATCCTCGAACAACCAGCAACCAGGCCAGGGCATTCACTAACCACTCAACGAATGAGACCCAGACTACAGTACCATATAATACTTGGTGTGTGTACACAAACACTCCAGACACTTCTATGTATACGCTCACATGCGTAACCACTCAACAAATGAGAGCCAAACTACAGTACCATATAATACTTAGTGTGTGTACACAAACACTCCAGACACTTCTATGTATACGCTCACAAGCGTAACCAGGTACACCTACAGACGTCAGCCTCTACGACACATACGTAATGATATCCAAATACAACATGGACAGTATCATGCCAACCAAAGCAGCCATTTCCCAATGCGAGAGAGTGCACGGTATGTACGTTGAGTGGCAAAGAAGTACCAGATCCGTATAGAGTAAGTAGACAACAGCCCAAGCACACTAGGCTACAAGCAACTACAACTACACAACGTACGATGCAGTGTATGGCTATATGAATACAAGCCCATGACAAGTCCTTTACATACATACCACAGCTTACAGCACCCAGTGCATGCTTCCTTTTGGATATACGTTTATACCTTGTACAGCCATTGTGGCTGAGAACAGACAGAGAAAGACGAACAGTGTCATTCCCGGAGCGCAAAACGTTGAAACGGAGAAAAAGAAAAGCGACGATTCCACGGAAGAGATGCCACCTCCACTCCATACTTACCAACTGCCAAGTGAAGAGAGAAGTGTTGAAGTTGCAATGAACACATGGGGACCTCGATACTCGCACGAATCAAAACTATATTCAAACAGAAGGGTTAATCAATAGGTCTATGAAAACACAAGAAATACAAGTAGACTCAACGGCATCAAGTAACGGCACAGATCTGTGGTACAACGATGAGAATAGGGTATTCCTTACGCTACTAATGAATTGTAAATATACTGAATGCCTATCACAGCGTATGCTACAATCTGTGGCATATACTCAGAACACTTGCATGAGTCCCACAGACTAAAAGTAAGCACGTCGTCGTCTGGATTGTTCATACAGATATACTAAGTCTCATATATTGCAAGCACATCCCTATGGGGTGAGAATGTGAGCGTTCATGCCAATCGATAAGAAACACATAAACCCCATCACAGATACAAGGTATATGCGTGTTGGCCAACAACACTAGCAACGGTAGAATTCCGTTGGCTAGGCTATTT
>LUCW03000246.1:0-24378 GCA_001586965.3 Sphaeroforma sirkka
AACTGAAATTTTTTCCAATCGGTATAGGTATGCACTAGAAGGGCCCAAATTATAGCTATAGCAGTCGATGGCCATGAATATCTCTCCTAGACGAGGCACGAACTGAAATTTTTTCCAATCGGTATAGGTATGCACTAGAAGGGCCCAAATTATAGCTATAGCAGTCGATGGCCATGAATATCTCTCCTAGACGAGTCACGAACTGAAATTTTTCCAATCGGTATAGGTATGCACTAGAAGGGCCCAAATTATAGCTATAGCAGTCGATGGCCATGAATATCTCTCCTAGACGAGGCACGAACTGAAATTTTTCCAATCGGTATAGGTATGCACTAGAAGGGCCCAAATTATAGCTATAGCAGTCGATGGCCATGAATATCTCTCCTAGACGAGGCACGAACTAACTGAAATTTTTTTCCAATCGGTATAGGTATGCACTAGAAGGGCCCAAATTATAGCTATAGCAGTCGATGGCCATGAATATCTCTCCTAGACGAGGCACGAACTGAAATTTTTCCAATCGGTATAGGTATGCACTAGAAGGGCCCAAATTATAGCTATAGCAGTCGATGGCCATGAATATCTCTCCTAGACGAGTCACGAACTGAAATTTTTCCAATCGGTATAGGTATGCACTAGAAGGGCCCAAATTATAGCTATAGCAGTCGATGGCCATGAATATCTCTCCTAGACGAGTCACGAACTGAAATTTTCCAATCGGTATAGGTATGCACTAGAAGGGCCCAAATTATAGCTATAGCAGTCGATGGCCATGAATATCTCTCCTAGACGAGGCACGAACTGAAATTTTTCCAATCGGTATAGGTATGCACTAGAAGGGCCCAAATTATAGCTATAGCAGTCGATGGCCATGAATATCTCTCCTAGACGAGTCACGAACTGAAATTTTTTCCAATCGGTATAGGTATGCACTAGAAGGGCCCAAATTATAGCTATAGCAGTCGATGGCCATGAATATCTCTCCTAGACGAGGCACGAACTGAAATTTTTCCAATCGGTATAGGTATGCACTAGAAGGGCCCAAATTATAGCTATAGCAGTCGATGGCCATGAATATCTCTCCTAGACGAGGCACGAACTGAAATTTTTCCAATCGGTATAGGTATGCACTAGAAGGGCCCAAATTATAGCTATAGCAGTCGATGGCCATGAATATCTCTCCTAGACGAGTCACGAACTGAAATTTTTCCAATCGGTATAGGTATGCACTAGAAGGGCCCAAATTATAGCTATAGCAGTCGATGGCCATGAATATCTCTCCTAGACGAGGCACGAACTGAAATTTTTCCAATCGGTATAGGTATGCACTAGAAGGGCCCAAATTATAGCTATAGCAGTCGATGGCCATGAATATCTCTCCTAGACGAGTCACGAACTGAAATTTTTCCAATCGGTATAGGTATGCACTAGAAGGGCCCAAATTATAGCTATAGCAGTCGATGGCCATGAATATCTCTCCTAGACGAGGCACGAACTGAAATTTTTCCAATCGGTATAGGTATGCACTAGAAGGGCCCAAATTATAGCTATAGCAGTCGATGGCCATGAATATCTCCTAGACGAGTCACGAACTGAAATTTTTCCAATCGGTATAGGTATGCACTAGAAGGGCCCAAATTATAGCTATAGCAGTCGATGGCCATGAATATCTCTCCTAGACGAGGCACGAACTGAAATTTTTCCAATCGGTATAGGTATGCACTAGAAGGGCCCAAATTATAGCTATAGCAGTCGATGGCCATGAATATCTCTCCTAGACGAGTCACGAACTGAAATTTTTCCAATCGGTATAGGTATGCACTAGAAGGGCCCAAATTATAGCTATAGCAGTCGATGGCCATGAATATCTCTCCTAGACGAGGCACGAACTGAAATTTTTCCAATCGGTATAGGTATGCACTAGAAGGGCCCAAATTATAGCTATAGCAGTCGATGGCCATGAATATCTCTCCTAGACGAGGCACGAACTGAAATTTTTCCAATCGGTATAGGTATGCACTAGAAGGGCCCAAATTATAGCTATAGCAGTCGATGGCCATGAATATCTCTCCTAGACGAGTCACGAACTGAAATTTTTCCAATCGGTATAGGTATGCACTAGAAGGGCCCAAATTATAGCTATAGCAGTCGATGGCCATGAATATCTCTCCTAGACGAGGCACGAACTGAAATTTTTCCAATCGGTATAGGTATGCACTAGAAGGGCCCAAATTATAGCTATAGCAGTCGATGGCCATGAATATCTCTCCTAGACGAGTCACGAACTGAAATTTTTTCCAATCGGTATAGGTATGCACTAGAAGGGCCCAAATTATAGCTATAGCAGTCGATGGCCATGAATATCTCTCCTAGACGAGGCACGAACTGAAATTTTTCCAATCGGTATAGGTATGCACTAGAAGGGCCCAAATTATAGCTATAGCAGTCGATGGCCATGAATATCTCTCCTAGACGAGTCACGAACTGAAATTTTTCCAATCGGTATAGGTATGCACTAGAAGGGCCCAAATTATAGCTATAGCAGTCGATGGCCATGAATATCTCTCCTAGACGAGGCACGAACTGAAATTTTTCCAATCGGTATAGGTATGCACTAGAAGGGCCCAAATTATAGCTATAGCAGTCGATGGCCATGAATATCTCTCCTAGACGAGTCACGAACTGAAATTTTTCCAATCGGTATAGGTATGCACTAGAAGGGCCCAAATTATAGCTATAGCAGTCGATGGCCATGAATATCTCTCCTAGACGAGTCACGAACTGAAATTTTTCCAATCGGTATAGGTATGCACTAGAAGGGCCCAAATTATAGCTATAGCAGTCGATGGCCATGAATATCTCTCCTAGACGAGGCACGAACTGAAATTTTTCCAATCGGTATAGGTATGCACTAGAAGGGCCCAAATTATAGCTATAGCAGTCGATGGCCATGAATATCTCTCCTAGACGAGTCACGAACTGAAATTTTTCCAATCGGTATAGGTATGCACTAGAAGGGCCCAAATTATAGCTATAGCAGTCGATGGCCATGAATATCTCTCCTAGACGAGGCACGAACTGAAATTTTTCCAATCGGTATAGGTATGCACTAGAAGGGCCCAAATTATAGCTATAGCAGTCGATGGCCATGAATATCTCTCCTAGACGAGGCACGAACTGAAATTTTTCCAATCGGTATAGGTATGCACTAGAAGGGCCCAAATTATAGCTATAGCAGTCGATGGCCATGAATATCTCTCCTAGACGAGGCACGAACTGAAATTTTTCCAATCGGTATAGGTATGTATGCACTAGAAGGGCCCAAATTATAGCTATAGCAGTCGATGGCCATGAATATCTCTCCTAGACGAGTCACGAACTGAAATTTTTTCCAATCGGTATAGGTATGCACTAGAAGGGCCCAAATTATAGCTATAGCAGTCGATGGCCATGAATATCTCTCCTAGACGAGGCACGAACTGAAATTTTTCCAATCGGTATAGGTATGCACTAGAAGGGCCCAAATTATAGCTATAGCAGTCGATGGCCATGAATATCTCTCCTAGACGAGTCACGAACTGAAATTTTTCCAATCGGTATAGGTATGCACTAGAAGGGCCCAAATTATAGCTATAGCAGTCGATGGCCATGAATATCTCTCCTAGACGAGGCACGAACTGAAATTTTTCCAATCGGTATAGGTATGCACTAGAAGGGCCCAAATTATAGCTATAGCAGTCGATGGCCATGAATATCTCTCCTAGACGAGTCACGAACTGAAATTTTTCCAATCGGTATAGGTATGCACTAGAAGGGCCCAAATTATAGCTATAGCAGTCGATGGCCATGAATATCTCTCCTAGACGAGGCACGAACTGAAATTTTTTCCAATCGGTATAGGTATGCACTAGAAGGGCCCAAATTATAGCTATAGCAGTCGATGGCCATGAATATCTCTCCTAGACGAGGCACGAACTGAAATTTTTCCAATCGGTATAGGTATGCACTAGAAGGGCCCAAATTATAGCTATAGCAGTCGATGGCCATGAATATCTCTCCTAGACGAGTCACGAACTGAAATTTTTCCAATCGGTATAGGTATGCACTAGAAGGGCCCAAATTATAGCTATAGCAGTCGATGGCCATGAATATCTCTCCTAGACGAGGCACGAACTGAAATTTTTCCAATCGGTATAGGTATGCACTAGAAGGGCCCAAATTATAGCTATAGCAGTCGATGGCCATGAATATCTCCTAGACGAGTCACGAACTGAAATTTTTCCAATCGGTATAGGTATGCACTAGAAGGGCCCAAATTATAGCTATAGCAGTCGATGGCCATGAATATCTCTCCTAGACGAGGCACGAACTGAAATTTTTCCAATCGGTATAGGTATGCACTAGAAGGGCCCAAATTATAGCTATAGCAGTCGATGGCCATGAATATCTCTCCTAGACGAGGCACGAACTGAAATTTTTCCAATCGGTATAGGTATGCACTAGAAGGGCCCAAATTATAGCTATAGCAGTCGATGGCCATGAATATCTCTCCTAGACGAGTCACGAACTGAAATTTTTCCAATCGGTATAGGTATGCACTAGAAGGGCCCAAATTATAGCTATAGCAGTCGATGGCCATGAATATCTCTCCTAGACGAGGCACGAACTGAAATTTTTCCAATCGGTATAGGTATGCACTAGAAGGGCCCAAATTATAGCTATAGCAGTCGATGGCCATGAATATCTCTCCTAGACGAGGCACGAACTGAAATTTTTTCCAATCGGTATAGGTATGCACTAGAAGGGCCCAAATTATATAGCTATAGCAGTCGATGGCCATGAATATCTCTCCTAGACGAGTCACGAACTGAAATTTTTTCCAATCGGTATAGGTATGCACTAGAAGGGCCCAAATTATAGCTATAGCAGTCGATGGCCATGAATATCTCTCCTAGACGAGGCACGAACTGAAATTTTTCCAATCGGTATAGGTATGCACTAGAAGGGCCCAAATTATAGCTATAGCAGTCGATGGCCATGAATATCTCTCCTAGACGAGTCACGAACTGAAATTTTTCCAATCGGTATAGGTATGCACTAGAAGGGCCCAAATTATAGCTATAGCAGTCGATGGCCATGAATATCTCTCCTAGACGAGGCACGAACTGAAATTTTTCCAATCGGTATAGGTATGCACTAGAAGGGCCCAAATTATAGCTATAGCAGTCGATGGCCATGAATATCTCTCCTAGACGAGTCACGAACTGAAATTTTTCCAATCGGTATAGGTATGCACTAGAAGGGCCCAAATTATAGCTATAGCAGTCGATGGCCATGAATATCTCTCCTAGACGAGTCACGAACTGAAATTTTTCCAATCGGTATAGGTATGCACTAGAAGGGCCCAAATTATAGCTATAGCAGTCGATGGCCATGAATATCTCTCCTAGACGAGGCACGAACTGAAATTTTTCCAATCGGTATAGGTATGCACTAGAAGGGCCCAAATTATAGCTATAGCAGTCGATGGCCATGAATATCTCTCCTAGACGAGTCACGAACTGAAATTTTTCCAATCGGTATAGGTATGCACTAGAAGGGCCCAAATTATAGCTATAGCAGTCGATGGCCATGAATATCTCTCCTAGACGAGGCACGAACTGAAATTTTTCCAATCGGTATAGGTATGCACTAGAAGGGCCCAAATTATAGCTATAGCAGTCGATGGCCATGAATATCTCCTAGACGAGGCACGAACTGAAATTTTTTTTCCAATCGGTATAGGTATGCACTAGAAGGGCCCAAATTATAGCTATAGCAGTCGATGGCCATGAATATCTCTCCTAGACGAGGTCACGAACTGAAATTTTTCCAATCGGTATAGGTATGCACTAGAAGGGCCCAAATTATAGCTATAGCAGTCGATGGCCATGAATATCTCTCCTAGACGAGTCACGAACTGAAATTTTTCCAATCGGTATAGGTATGCACTAGAAAGGGCCCAAATTATAGCTATAGCAGTCGATGGCCATGAATATCTCTCCTAGACGAGTCACGAACTGAAATTTTTCCAATCGGTATAGGTATGCACTAGAAGGGCCCAAATTATAGCTATAGCAGTCGATGGCCATGAATATCTCTCCTAGACGAGGCACGAACTGAAATTTTTCCAATCGGTATAGGTATGCACTAGAAGGGCCCAAATTATAGCTATAGCAGTCGATGGCCATGAATATCTCTCCTAGACGAGTCACGAACTGAAATTTTTCCAATCGGTATAGGTATGCACTAGAAGGGCCCAAATTATAGCTATAGCAGTCGATGGCCATGAATATCTCTCCTAGACGAGTCACGAACTGAAATTTTTTTCCAATCGGTATAGGTATGCACTAGAAGGGCCCAAATTATAGCTATAGCAGTCGATGGCCATGAATATCTCTCCTAGACGAGGCACGAACTGAAATTTTTCCAATCGGTATAGGTATGCACTAGAAGGGCCCAAATTATAGCTATAGCAGTCGATGGCCATGAATATCTCCTAGACGAGGCACGAACTGAAATTTTTCCAATCGGTATAGGTATGCACTAGAAGGGCCCAAATTATAGCTATAGCAGTCGATGGCCATGAATATCTCTCCTAGACGAGGCACGAACTGAAATTTTTCCAATCGGTATAGGTATGCACTAGAAGGGCCCAAATTATAGCTATAGCAGTCGATGGCCATGAATATCTCTCCTAGACGAGGCACGAACTGAAATTTTTCCAATCGGTATAGGTATGCACTAGAAGGGCCCAAATTATAGCTATAGCAGTCGATGGCCATGAATATCTCTCCTAGACGAGTCACGAACTGAAATTTTTCCAATCGGTATAGGTATGCACTAGAAGGGCCCAAATTATAGCTATAGCAGTCGATGGCCATGAATATCTCTCCTAGACGAGGCACGAACTGAAATTTTTCCAATCGGTATAGGTATGCACTAGAAGGGCCCAAATTATAGCTATAGCAGTCGATGGCCATGAATATCTCTCCTAGACGAGGTCACGAACTGAAATTTTTCCAATCGGTATAGGTATGCACTAGAAGGGCCCAAATTATAGCTATAGCAGTCGATGGCCATGAATATCTCTCCTAGACGAGGCACGAACTGAAATTTTTTCCAATCGGTATAGGTATGCACTAGAAGGGCCCAAATTATAGCTATAGCAGTCGATGGCCATGAATATCTCTCCTAGACGAGGCACGAACTGAAATTTTTCCAATCGGTATAGGTATGCACTAGAAGGGCCCAAATTATAGCTATAGCAGTCGATGGCCATGAATATCTCTCCTAGACGAGTCACGAACTGAAATTTTTCCAATCGGTATAGGTATGCACTAGAAGGGCCCAAATTATAGCTATAGCAGTCGATGGCCATGAATATCTCTCCTAGACGAGGCACGAACTGAAATTTTTCCAATCGGTATAGGTATGCACTAGAAGGGCCCAAATTATAGCTATAGCAGTCGATGGCCATGAATATCTCTCCTAGACGAGTCACGAACTGAAATTTTTCCAATCGGTATAGGTATGCACTAGAAGGGCCCAAATTATAGCTATAGCAGTCGATGGCCATGAATATCTCTCCTAGACGAGGCACGAACTGAAATTTTTCCAATCGGTATAGGTATGCACTAGAAGGGCCCAAATTATAGCTATAGCAGTCGATGGCCATGAATATCTCTCCTAGACGAGTCACGAACTGAAATTTTTTCCAATCGGTATAGGTATGCACTAGAAGGGCCCAAATTATAGCTATAGCAGTCGATGGCCATGAATATCTCTCCTAGACGAGGCACGAACTGAAATTTTTCCAATCGGTATAGGTATGCACTAGAAGGGCCCAAATTATAGCTATAGCAGTCGATGGCCATGAATATCTCTCCTAGACGAGGCACGAACTGAAATTTTTCCAATCGGTATAGGTATGCACTAGAAGGGCCCAAATTATAGCTATAGCAGTCGATGGCCATGAATATCTCTCCTAGACGAGGCACGAACTGAAATTTTTCCAATCGGTATAGGTATGCACTAGAAGGGCCCAAATTATAGCTATAGCAGTCGATGGCCATGAATATCTCTCCTAGACGAGGCACGAACTGAAATTTTTCCAATCGGTATAGGTATGCACTAGAAGGGCCCAAATTATAGCTATAGCAGTCGATGGCCATGAATATATCTCCTAGACGAGGCACTGAACTTTTTTTTCCAATCGGTATAGGTATGCACTAGAAGGGCCCAAATTATAGCTATAGCAGTCGATGGCCATGAATATCTCTCCTAGACGAGGCACGAACTGAAATTTTTCCAATCGGTATAGGTATGCACTAGAAGGGCCCAAATTATAGCTATAGCAGTCGATGGCCATGAATATCTCTCCTAGACGAGGCACGAACTGAAATTTTTCCAATCGGTATAGGTATGCACTAGAAGGGCCCAAATTATAGCTATAGCAGTCGATGGCCATGAATATCTCTCCTAGACGAGGCACGAACTGAAATTTTTTCCAATCGGTATAGGTATGCACTAGAAGGGCCCAAATTATAGCTATAGCAGTCGATGGCCATGAATATCTCTCCTAGACGAGGCACGAACTGAAAATTTTTTTTTCCAATCGGTATAGGTATGCACTAGAAGGGCCCAAATTATAGCTATAGCAGTCGATGGCCATGAATATCTCTCCTAGACGAGTCACGAACTGAAATTTTTCCAATCGGTATAGGTATGCACTAGAAGGGCCCAAATTATAGCTATAGCAGTCGATGGCCATGAATATCTCTCCTAGACGAGGCACGAACTGAAATTTTTCCAATCGGTATAGGTATGCACTAGAAGGGCCCAAATTATAGCTATAGCAGTCGATGGCCATGAATATCTCTCCTAGACGAGTCACGAACTGAAATTTTTTTCCAATCGGTATAGGTATGCACTAGAAGGGCCCAAATTATAGCTATAGCAGTCGATGGCCATGAATATCTCTCCTAGACGAGGCACGAACTGAAATTTTTCCAATCGGTATAGGTATGCACTAGAAGGGCCCAAATTATAGCTATAGCAGTCGATGGCCATGAATATCTCTCCTAGACGAGTCACGAACTGAAATTTTTCCAATCGGTATAGGTATGCACTAGAAGGGCCCAAATTATAGCTATAGCAGTCGATGGCCATGAATATCTCTCCTAGACGAGGCACGAACTGAAATTTTTCCAATCGGTATAGGTATGCACTAGAAGGGCCCAAATTATAGCTATAGCAGTCGATGGCCATGAATATCTCTCCTAGACGAGTCACGAACTGAAATTTTTCCAATCGGTATAGGTATGCACTAGAAGGGCCCAAATTATAGCTATAGCAGTCGATGGCCATGAATATCTCTCCTAGACGAGGCACGAACTGAAATTTTTCCAATCGGTATAGGTATGCACTAGAAGGGCCCAAATTATAGCTATAGCAGTCGATGGCCATGAATATCTCTCCTAGACGAGGCACGAACTGAAATTTTTCCAATCGGTATAGGTATGCACTAGAAGGGCCCAAATTATAGCTATAGCAGTCGATGGCCATGAAATATCTCCTAGACGAGTCACGAACTGAAATTTTTTTTCCAATCGGTATAGGTATGCACTAGAAGGGCCCAAATTATAGCTATAGCAGTCGATGGCCATGAATATCTCTCCTAGACGAGGCACGAACTGAAATTTTTCCAATCGGTATAGGTATGCACTAGAAGGGCCCAAATTATAGCTATAGCAGTCGATGGCCATGAATATCTCCTAGACGAGTCACGAACTGAAATTTTTTCCAATCGGTATAGGTATGCACTAGAAGGGCCCAAATTATAGCTATAGCAGTCGATGGCCATGAATATCTCTCCTAGACGAGGCACGAACTGAAATTTTTCCAATCGGTATAGGTATGCACTAGAAGGGCCCAAATTATAGCTATAGCAGTCGATGGCCATGAATATCTCTCCTAGACGAGGCACGAACTGAAATTTTTCCAATCGGTATAGGTATGCACTAGAAGGGCCCAAATTATAGCTATAGCAGTCGATGGCCATGAATATCTCTCCTAGACGAGTCACGAACTGAAATTTTTCCAATCGGTATAGGTATGCACTAGAAGGGCCCAAATTATAGCTATAGCAGTCGATGGCCATGAATATCTCTCCTAGACGAGGCACGAACTGAAATTTTTCCAATCGGTATAGGTATGCACTAGAAGGGCCCAAATTATAGCTATAGCAGTCGATGGCCATGAATTATCTCTCCTAGACGAGTCACGAACTGAAATTTTTTCCAATCGGTATAGGTATGCACTAGAAGGGCCCAAATTATAGCTATAGCAGTCGATGGCCATGAATATCTCTCCTAGACGAGGCACGAACTGAAATTTTTCCAATCGGTATAGGTATGCACTAGAAGGGCCCAAATTATAGCTATAGCAGTCGATGGCCATGAATATCTCTCCTAGACGAGTCACGAACTGAAATTTTTCCAATCGGTATAGGTATGCACTAGAAGGGCCCAAATTATAGCTATAGCAGTCGATGGCCATGAATATCTCTCCTAGACGAGGCACGAACTGAAATTTTTCCAATCGGTATAGGTATGCACTAGAAGGGCCCAAATTATAGCTATAGCAGTCGATGGCCATGAATATCTCTCCTAGACGAGTCACGAACTGAAATTTTTCCAATCGGTATAGGTATGCACTAGAAGGGCCCAAATTATAGCTATAGCAGTCGATGGCCATGAATATCTCTCCTAGACGAGGCACGAACTGAAATTTTTTTCCAATCGGTATAGGTATGCACTAGAAGGGCCCAAATTATAGCTATAGCAGTCGATGGCCATGAATATCTCTCCTAGACGAGGCACGAACTGAAATTTTTCCAATCGGTATAGGTATGCACTAGAAGGGCCCAAATTATAGCTATAGCAGTCGATGGCCATGAATATCTCTCCTAGACGAGTCACGAACTGAAATTTTTTCCAATCGGTATAGGTATGCACTAGAAGGGCCCAAATTATAGCTATAGCAGTCGATGGCCATGAATATCTCTCCTAGACGAGGCACGAACTGAAATTTTTCCAATCGGTATAGGTATGCACTAGAAGGGCCCAAATTATAGCTATAGCAGTCGATGGCCATGAATATCTCTCCTAGACGAGTCACGAACTGAAATTTTTCCAATCGGTATAGGTATGCACTAGAAGGGCCCAAATTATAGCTATAGCAGTCGATGGCCATGAATATCTCTCCTAGACGAGACGAGGCACGAACTGAAATTTTTCCAATCGGTATAGGTATGCACTAGAAGGGCCCAAATTATAGCTATAGCAGTCGATGGCCATGAATATCTCTCCTAGACGAGGCACGAACTGAAATTTTTCCAATCGGTATAGGTATGCACTAGAAGGGCCCAAATTATAGCTATAGCAGTCGATGGCCATGAATATATCTCTCCTAGACGAGTCACGAACTGAAATTTTTCCAATCGGTATAGGTATGCACTAGAAGGGCCCAAATTATAGCTATAGCAGTCGATGGCCATGAATATCTCTCCTAGACGAGTCACGAACTGAAATTTTTCCAATCGGTATAGGTATGCACTAGAAGGGCCCAAATTATAGCTATAGCAGTCGATGGCCATGAATATCTCTCCTAGACGAGGCACGAACTGAAATTTTTCCAATCGGTATAGGTATGCACTAGAAGGGCCCAAATTATAGCTATAGCAGTCGATGGCCATGAATATCTCTCCTAGACGAGTCACGAACTGAAATTTTTCCAATCGGTATAGGTATGCACTAGAAGGGCCCAAATTATAGCTATAGCAGTCGATGGCCATGAATATCTCTCCTAGACGAGGCACGAACTGAAATTTTTCCAATCGGTATAGGTATGCACTAGAAGGGCCCAAATTATAGCTATAGCAGTCGATGGCCATGAATATCTCTCCTAGACGAGTCACGAACTGAAATTTTTTCCAATCGGTATAGGTATGCACTAGAAGGGCCCAAATTATAGCTATAGCAGTCGATGGCCATGAATATCTCTCCTAGACGAGGCACGAACTGAAATTTTTCCAATCGGTATAGGTATGCACTAGAAGGGCCCAAATTATAGCTATAGCAGTCGATGGCCATGAATATCTCTCCTAGACGAGTCACGAACTGAAATTTTTCCAATCGGTATAGGTATGCACTAGAAGGGCCCAAATTATAGCTATAGCAGTCGATGGCCATGAATATCTCTCCTAGACGAGTCACGAACTGAAATTTTTTTTCCAATCGGTATAGGTATGCACTAGAAGGGCCCAAATTATAGCTATAGCAGTCGATGGCCATGAATATCTCTCCTAGACGAGGCACGAACTGAAATTTTTCCAATCGGTATAGGTATGCACTAGAAGGGCCCAAATTATAGCTATAGCAGTCGATGGCCATGAATATCTCTCCTAGACGAGTCACGAACTGAAATTTTTCCAATCGGTATAGGTATGCACTAGAAGGGCCCAAATTATAGCTATAGCAGTCGATGGCCATGAATATCTCTCCTAGACGAGGCACGAACTGAAATTTTTCCAATCGGTATAGGTATGCACTAGAAGGGCCCAAATTATAGCTATAGCAGTCGATGGCCATGAATATCTCTCCTAGACGAGTCACGAACTGAAATTTTTCCAATCGGTATAGGTATGCACTAGAAGGGCCCAAATTATAGCTATAGCAGTCGATGGCCATGAATATCTCTCCTAGACGAGGCACGAACTGAAATTTTTCCAATCGGTATAGGTATGCACTAGAAGGGCCCAAATTATAGCTATAGCAGTCGATGGCCATGAATATCTCTCCTAGACGAGTCACGAACTGAAATTTTTCCAATCGGTATAGGTATGCACTAGAAGGGCCCAAATTATAGCTATAGCAGTCGATGGCCATGAATATCTCTCCTAGACGAGTCACGAACTGAAATTTTTCCAATCGGTATAGGTATGCACTAGAAGGGCCCAAATTATAGCTATAGCAGTCGATGGCCATGAATATCTCTCCTAGACGAGGCACGAACTGAAATTTTTTTCCAATCGGTATAGGTATGCACTAGAAGGGCCCAAATTATAGCTATAGCAGTCGATGGCCATGAATATCTCTCCTAGACGAGGCACGAACTGAAATTTTTCCAATCGGTATAGGTATGCACTAGAAGGGCCCAAATTATAGCTATAGCAGTCGATGGCCATGAATATCTCTCCTAGACGAGCACGAACTGAAATTTTTTTCCAATCGGTATAGGTATGCACTAGAAGGGCCCAAATTATAGCTATAGCAGTCGATGGCCATGAATATCTCTCCTAGACGAGGCACGAACTGAAATTTTTCCAATCGGTATAGGTATGCACTAGAAGGGCCCAAATTATAGCTATAGCAGTCGATGGCCATGAATATCTCTCTAGACGAGGCACGAACTGAAATTTTTCCAATCGGTATAGGTATGCACTAGAAGGGCCCAAATTATAGCTATAGCAGTCGATGGCCATGAATATCTCTCCTAGACGAGTCACGAACTGAATTTTTTTCCAATCGGTATAGGTATGCACTAGAAGGGCCCAAATTATAGCTATAGCAGTCGATGGCCATGAATATCTCTCCTAGACGAGGCACGAACTGAAATTTTTCCAATCGGTATAGGTATGCACTAGAAGGGCCCAAATTATAGCTATAGCAGTCGATGGCCATGAATATCTCTCCTAGACGAGGCACGAACTGAAATTTTTCCAATCGGTATAGGTATGCACTAGAAGGGCCCAAATTATAGCTATAGCAGTCGATGGCCATGAATATCTCTCCTAGACGAGGCACGAACTGAAATTTTTTTCCAATCGGTATAGGTATGCACTAGAAGGGCCCAAATTATAGCTATAGCAGTCGATGGCCATGAATATCTCTCCTAGACGAGGCACGAACTGAAATTTTTTCCAATCGGTATAGGTATGCACTAGAAGGGCCCAAATTATAGCTATAGCAGTCGATGGCCATGAATATCTCTCCTAGACGAGGCACGAACTGAAATTTTTCCAATCGGTATAGGTATGCACTAGAAGGGCCCAAATTATAGCTATAGCAGTCGATGGCCATGAATATCTCTCCTAGACGAGTCACGAACTGAAAATTTTTCCAATCGGTATAGGTATGCACTAGAAGGGCCCAAATTATAGCTATAGCAGTCGATGGCCATGAATATCTCTCCTAGACGAGTCACGAACTGAAATTTTTCCAATCGGTATAGGTATGCACTAGAAGGGCCCAAATTATAGCTATAGCAGTCGATGGCCATGAATATCTCTCCTAGACGAGGCACGAACTGAAATTTTTCCAATCGGTATAGGTATGCACTAGAAGGGCCCAAATTATAGCTATAGCAGTCGATGGCCATGAATATCTCTCCTAGACGAGTCACGAACTGAAATTTTTCCAATCGGTATAGGTATGCACTAGAAGGGCCCAAATTATAGCTATAGCAGTCGATGGCCATGAATATCTCTCCTAGACGAGGCACGAACTGAAATTTTTCCAATCGGTATAGGTATGCACTAGAAGGGCCCAAATTATAGCTATAGCAGTCGATGGCCATGAATATCTCTCCTAGACGAGTCACGAACTGAAATTTTTTTTCCAATCGGTATAGGTATGCACTAGAAGGGCCCAAATTATAGCTATAGCAGTCGATGGCCATGAATATCTCTCCTAGACGAGGCACGAACTGAAATTTTTCCAATCGGTATAGGTATGCACTAGAAGGGCCCAAATTATAGCTATAGCAGTCGATGGCCATGAATATCTCTCCTAGACGAGTCACGAACTGAAATTTTTCCAATCGGTATAGGTATGCACTAGAAGGGCCCAAATTATAGCTATAGCAGTCGATGGCCATGAATATCTCTCCTAGACGAGGCACGAACTGAAATTTTTCCAATCGGTATAGGTATGCACTAGAAGGGCCCAAATTATAGCTATAGCAGTCGATGGCCATGAATATCTCTCCTAGACGAGGCACGAACTGAAATTTTTCCAATCGGTATAGGTATGCACTAGAAGGGCCCAAATTATAGCTATAGCAGTCGATGGCCATGAATATCTCTCCTAGACGAGTCACGAACTGAAATTTTTCCAATCGGTATAGGTATGCACTAGAAGGGCCCAAATTATAGCTATAGCAGTCGATGGCCATGAATATCTCTCCTAGACGAGGCACGAACTGAAATTTTTCCAATCGGTATAGGTATGCACTAGAAGGGCCCAAATTATAGCTATAGCAGTCGATGGCCATGAATATCTCTCCTAGACGAGTCACGAACTGAAATTTTTCCAATCGGTATAGGTATGCACTAGAAGGGCCCAAATTATAGCTATAGCAGTCGATGGCCATGAATATCTCTCCTAGACGAGGCACGAACTGAAATTTTTTCCAATCGGTATAGGTATGCACTAGAAGGGCCCAAATTATAGCTATAGCAGTCGATGGCCATGAATATCTCTCCTAGACGAGTCACGAACTGAAATTTTTTCCAATCGGTATAGGTATGCACTAGAAGGGCCCAAATTATAGCTATAGCAGTCGATGGCCATGAATATCTCTCCTAGACGAGGCACGAACTGAAATTTTTTCCAATCGGTATAGGTATGCACTAGAAGGGCCCAAATTATAGCTATAGCAGTCGATGGCCATGAATATCTCTCCTAGACGAGGCACGAACTGAAATTTTTCCAATCGGTATAGGTATGCACTAGAAGGGCCCAAATTATAGCTATAGCAGTCGATGGCCATGAATATCTCTCCTAGACGAGGCACGAACTGAAATTTTTCCAATCGGTATAGGTATGCACTAGAAGGGCCCAAATTATAGCTATAGCAGTCGATGGCCATGAATATCTCTCCTAGACGAGTCACGAACTGAAATTTTTTCCAATCGGTATAGGTATGCACTAGAAGGGCCCAAATTATAGCTATAGCAGTCGATGGCCATGAATATCTCTCCTAGACGAGGCACGAACTGAAATTTTTCCAATCGGTATAGGTATGCACTAGAAGGGCCCCCAAATTATAGCTATAGCAGTCGATGGCCATGAATATCTCTCCTAGACGAGTCACGAACTGAAATTTTTCCAATCGGTATAGGTATGCACTAGAAGGGCCCAAATTATAGCTATAGCAGTCGATGGCCATGAATATCTCTCCTAGACGAGGCACGAACTGAAATTTTTCCAATCGGTATAGGTATGCACTAGAAGGGCCCAAATTATAGCTATAGCAGTCGATGGCCATGAATATCTCTCCTAGACGAGAGTCACGAACTGAACTGAAATTTTTCCAATCGGTATAGGTATGCACTAGTATAGGTATGCACTAGAAGGGCCCAAATTATAGCTATAGCAGTCGATGGCCATGAATATCTCTCCTAGACGAGGCACGAACTGAAATTTTTCCAATCGGTATAGGTATGCACTAGAAGGGCCCAAATTATAGCTATAGCAGTCGATGGCCATGAATATCTCTCCTAGACGAGTCACGAACTGAAATTTTTCCAATCGGTATAGGTATGCACTAGAAGGGCCCAAATTATAGCTATAGCAGTCGATGGCCATGAATATCTCTCCTAGACGAGGCACGAACTGAAATTTTTCCAATCGGTATAGGTATGCACTAGAAGGGCCCAAATTATAGCTATAGCAGTCGATGGCCATGAATATCTCTCCTAGACGAGGTCACGAACTGAAATTTTTCCAATCGGTATAGGTATGCACTAGAAGGGCCCAAATTATAGCTATAGCAGTCGATGGCCATGAATATCTCTCCTAGACGAGGCACGAACTGAAATTTTTTTCCAATCGGTATAGGTATGCACTAGAAGGGCCCAAATTATAGCTATAGCAGTCGATGGCCATGAATATCTCTCCTAGACGAGGCACGAACTGAAATTTTTCCAATCGGTATAGGTATGCACTAGAAGGGCCCAAATTATAGCTATAGCAGTCGATGGCCATGAATATCTCTCCTAGACGAGGTCACGAACTGAAATTTTTTCCAATCGGTATAGGTATGCACTAGAAGGGCCCAAATTATAGCTATAGCAGTCGATGGCCATGAATATCTCTCCTAGACGAGGCACGAACTGAAATTTTTCCAATCGGTATAGGTATGCACTAGAAGGGCCCAAATTATAGCTATAGCAGTCGATGGCCATGAATATCTCTCCTAGACGAGTCACGAACTGAAATTTTTCCAATCGGTATAGGTATGCACTAGAAGGGCCCAAATTATAGCTATAGCAGTCGATGGCCATGAATATCTCTCCTAGACGAGGCACGAACTGAAATTTTTCCAATCGGTATAGGTATGCACTAGAAGGGCCCAAATTATAGCTATAGCAGTCGATGGCCATGAATATCTCTCCTAGACGAGGCACGAACTGAAATTTTTTCCAATCGGTATAGGTATGCACTAGAAGGGCCCAAATTATAGCTATAGCAGTCGATGGCCATGAATATCTCTCCTAGACGAGTCACGAACTGAAATTTTTTCCAATCGGTATAGGTATGCACTAGAAGGGCCCAAATTATAGCTATAGCAGTCGATGGCCATGAATATCTCTCCTAGACGAGGCACGAACTGAAATTTTTCCAATCGGTATAGGTATGCACTAGAAGGGCCCAAATTATAGCTATAGCAGTCGATGGCCATGAATATCTCTCCTAGACGAGTCACGAACTGAAATTTTTCCAATCGGTATAGGTATGCACTAGAAGGGCCCAAATTATAGCTATAGCAGTCGATGGCCATGAATATCTCTCCTAGACGAGGCACGAACTGAAATTTTTCCAATCGGTATAGGTATGCACTAGAAGGGCCCAAATTATAGCTATAGCAGTCGATGGCCATGAATATCTCTCCTAGACGAGTCACGAACTGAAATTTTTCCAATCGGTATAGGTATGCACTAGAAGGGCCCAAATTATAGCTATAGCAGTCGATGGCCATGAATATCTCTCCTAGACGAGGCACGAACTGAAATTTTTCCAATCGGTATAGGTATGCACTAGAAGGGCCCAAATTATAGCTATAGCAGTCGATGGCCATGAATATCTCTCCTAGACGAGGCACTGAACTGAAATTTTTCCAATCGGTATAGGTATGCCTAGAAGGGCCCAAATTATAGCTATAGCAGTCGATGGGCCAAATATCTCCTAGACGAGTCACGAACTGAAATTTTTCCAATCGGTATAGGTATGCACTAGAAGGGCCCAAATTATAGCTATAGCAGTCGATGGCCATGAATATCTCTCCTAGACGAGGCACGAACTGAAATTTTTCCAATCGGTATAGGTATGCACTAGAAGGGCCCAAATTATAGCTATAGCAGTCGATGGCCATGAATATCTCTCCTAGACGAGGTCACGAACTGAAATTTTTCCAATCGGTATAGGTATGCACTAGAAGGGCCCAAATTATAGCTATAGCAGTCGATGGCCATGAATATCTCTCCTAGACGAGGCACGAACTGAAATTTTTCCAATCGGTATAGGTATGCACTAGAAGGGCCCAAATTATAGCTATAGCAGTCGATGGCCATGAATATCTCTCCTAGACGAGGCACGAACTGAAATTTTTTTTTCCAATCGGTATAGGTGCACTAGAAGGGCCCAAAATTATAGCTATAGCAGTCGATGGCCATGAATATCTCTCCTAGACGAGGCACGAACTGAAATTTTTCCAATCGGTATAGGTATGCACTAGAAGGGCCCAAATTATAGCTATAGCAGTCGATGGCCATGAATATCTCTCCTAGACGAGGCACGAACTGAAATTTTTTCCAATCGGTATAGGTATGCACTAGAAGGGCCCAAATTATAGCTATAGCAGTCGATGGCCATGAATATCTCTCCTAGACGAGTCACGAACTGAAATTTTTCCAATCGGTATAGGTATGCACTAGAAGGGCCCAAATTATAGCTATAGCAGTCGATGGCCATGAATATCTCTCCTAGACGACGAGGCACGAACTGAAATTTTTCCAATCGGTATAGGTATGCACTAGAAGGGCCCAAATTATAGCTATAGCAGTCGATGGCCATGAATATCTCTCCTAGACGAGTCACGAACTGAAAATTTTTCCAATCGGTATAGGTATGCACTAGAAGGGCCCAAATTATAGCTATAGCAGTCGATGGCCATGAATATCTCTCCTAGACGAGGCACGAACTGAAATTTTTCCAATCGGTATAGGTATGCACTAGAAGGGCCCAAATTATAGCTATAGCAGTCGATGGCCATGAATATCTCTCCTAGACGAGGCACGAACTGAAATTTTTCCAATCGGTATAGGTATGCACTAGAAGGGCCCAAATTATAGCTATAGCAGTCGATGGC
The DNA here is from genome assembly GCA_001586965.3 of Sphaeroforma sirkka. NCBI lineage: Eukaryota > Ichthyosporea > Ichthyophonida > Sphaeroforma > Sphaeroforma sirkka. Next base: position 19,474 of record LUCW03000246.1, read on the forward strand.
CATGAATATCTCTCCTAGACGAGTCACGAACTGAAATTTTTCCAATCGGTATAGGTATGCACTAGAAGGGCCCAAATTATAGCTATAGCAGTCGATGGCCATGAATATCTCTCCTAGACGAGGCACGAACTGAATTTTTTTCCAATCGGTATAGGTATGCACTAGAAGGGCCCAAATTATAGCTATAGCAGTCGATGGCCATGAATATCTCTCCTAGACGAGGCACGAACTGAAATTTTTCCAAGGTATAGGTATGCACTAGAAGGGCCCAAATTATAGCTATAGCAGTCGATGGCCATGAATATCTCTCCTAGACGAGTCACGAACTGAAATTTTTCCAATCGGTATAGGTATGCACTAGAAGGGCCCAAATTATAGCTATAGCAGTCGATGGCCATGAATATCTCTCCTAGACGAGGCACGAACTGAAATTTTTCCAATCGGTATAGGTATGCACTAGAAGGGCCCAAATTATAGCTATAGCAGTCGATGGCCATGAATATCTCCTAGACGAGGCACGAACTGAAATTTTTCCAATCGGTATAGGTATGCACTAGAAGGGCCCAAATTATAGCTATAGCAGTCGATGGCCATGAATATCTCTCCTAGACGAGTCACGAACTGAAATTTTTTTTCCAATCGGTATAGGTATGCACTAGAAGGGCCCAAATTATAGCTATAGCAGTCGATGGCCATGAATATCTCTCCTAGACGAGGCACGAACTGAAATTTTTTCCAATCGGTATAGGTATGCACTAGAAGGGCCCAAATTATAGCTATAGCAGTCGATGGCCATGAATATCTCTCCTAGACGAGTCACGAACTGAAATTTTTCCAATCGGTATAGGTATGCACTAGAAGGGCCCAAATTATAGCTATAGCAGTCGATGGCCATGAATATCTCTCCTAGACGAGTCACGAACTGAAATTTTTCCAATCGGTATAGGTATGCACTAGAAGGGCCCAAATTATAGCTATAGCAGTCGATGGCCATGAATATCTCTCCTAGACGAGGCACGAACTGAAATTTTTCCAATCGGTATAGGTATGCACTAGAAGGGCCCAAATTATAGCTATAGCAGTCGATGGCCATGAATATCTCTCCTAGACGAGGCACGAACTGAAATTTTTTTCCAATCGGTATAGGTATGCACTAGAAGGGCCCAAATTATAGCTATAGCAGTCGATGGCCATGAATATCTCTCCTAGACGAGTCACGAACTGAAATTTTTCCCATCGGTATAGGTATGCACTAGAAGGGCCCAAATTATAGCTATAGCAGTCGATGGCCATGAATATCTCTCCTAGACGAGGCACGAACTGAAATTTTTCCAATCGGTATAGGTATGCACTAGAAGGGCCCAAATTATAGCTATAGCAGTCGATGGCCATGAATATCTCTCCTAGACGAGGCACGAACTGAAATTTTTTTCCAATCGGTATAGGTATGCACTAGAAGGGCCCAAATTATAGCTATAGCAGTCGATGGCCATGAATATCTCTCCTAGACGAGTCACGAACTGAAATTTTTTCCAATCGGTATAGGTATGCACTAGAAGGGCCCAAATTATAGCTATAGCAGTCGATGGCCATGAATATCTCTCCTAGACGAGGCACGAACTGAAATTTTTCCAATCGGTATAGGTATGCACTAGAAGGGCCCAAATTATAGCTATAGCAGTCGATGGCCATGAATATCTCTCCTAGACGAGGCACGAACTGAAATTTTTCCAAATCGGTATAGGTATGCACTAGAAGGGCCCAAATTATAGCTATAGCAGTCGATGGCCATGAATATCTCTCCTAGACGAGTCACGAACTGAAATTTTTTCCAATCGGTATAGGTATGCACTAGAAGGGCCCAAATTATAGCTATAGCAGTCGATGGCCATGAATATCTCTCCTAGACGAGGCACGAACTGAAATTTTTCCAATCGGTATAGGTATGCACTAGAAGGGCCCAAATTATAGCTATAGCAGTCGATGGCCATGAATATCTCTCCTAGACGAGTCACGAACTGAAATTTTTCCAATCGGTATAGGTATGCACTAGAAGGGCCCAAATTATAGCTATAGCAGTCGATGGCCATGAATATCTCTCCTAGACGAGTCACGAACTGAAATTTTTTTCCAATCGGTATAGGTATGCACTAGAAGGGCCCAAATTATAGCTATAGCAGTCGATGGCCATGAATATCTCTCCTAGACGAGGCACGAACTGAAATTTTTCCAATCGGTATAGGTATGCACTAGAAGGGCCCAAATTATAGCTATAGCAGTCGATGGCCATGAATATCTCTCCTAGACGAGTCACGAACTGAAATTTTTCCAATCGGTATAGGTATGCACTAGAAGGGCCCAAATTATAGCTATAGCAGTCGATGGCCATGAATATCTCTCCTAGACGAGGCACGAACTGAAATTTTTCCAATCGGTATAGGTATGCACTAGAAGGGCCCAAATTATAGCTATAGCAGTCGATGGCCATGAATATCTCTCCTAGACGAGGCACGAACTGAAATTTTTCCAATCGGTATAGGTATGCACTAGAAGGGCCCAAATTATAGCTATAGCAGTCGATGGCCATGAATATCTCTCCTAGACGAGGCACGAACTGAAATTTTTCCAATCGGTATAGGTATGCACTAGAAGGGCCCAAATTATAGCTATAGCAGTCGATGGCCATGAATATCTCTCCTAGACGAGTCACGAACTGAAATTTTCCAATCGGTATGGTATGCACTAGAAGGGCCCAAATTATAGCTATAGCAGTCGATGGCCATGAATATCTCCTAGACGAGTCACGAACTGAAATTTTTCCAATCGGTATAGGTATGCACTAGAAGGGCCCAAATTATAGCTATAGCAGTCGATGGCCATGAATATCTCTCCTAGACGAGGCACGAACTGAAATTTTTCCAATCGGTATAGGTATGCACTAGAAGGGCCCAAATTATAGCTATAGCAGTCGATGGCCATGAATATCTCTCCTAGACGAGGCACGAACTGAAATTTTTCCAATCGGTATAGGTATGCACTAGAAGGGCCCAAAAATTATAGCTATAGCAGTCGATGGCCATGAATATCTCTCCTAGACGAGGCACGAACTGAAATTTTTCCAATCGGTATAGGTATGCACTAGAAGGGCCCAAATTATAGCTATAGCAGTCGATGGCCATGAATATCTCTCCTAGACGAGGCACGAACTGAAATTTTTCCAATCGGTATAGGTATGCACTAGAAGGGCCCAAATTATAGCTATAGCAGTCGATGGCCATGAATATCTCTCTCCTAGACGAGTCACGAACTGAAATTTTTCCAATCGGTATAGGTATGCACTAGAAGGGCCCAAATTATAGCTATAGCAGTCGATGGCCATGAATATCTCTCCTAGACGAGGCACGAACTGAAATTTTTCCAATCGGTATAGGTATGCACTAGAAGGGCCCAAATTATAGCTATAGCAGTCGATGGCCATGAATATCTCTCCTAGACGAGGCACGAACTGAAATTTTTCCAATCGGTATAGGTATGCACTAGAAGGGCCCAAATTATAGCTATAGCAGTCGATGGCCATGAATATCTCTCCTAGACGAGTCACGAACTGAAATTTTTTCCAATCGGTATAGGTATGCACTAGAAGGGCCCAAATTATAGCTATAGCAGTCGATGGCCATGAATATCTCTCCTAGACGAGGCACGAACTGAAATTTTTCCAATCGGTATAGGTATGCACTAGAAGGGCCCAAATTATAGCTATAGCAGTCGATGGCCATGAATATCTCTCCTAGACGAGGTCACGAACTGAAATTTTTCCAATCGGTATAGGTATGCACTAGAAGGGCCCAAATTATAGCTATAGCAGTCGATGGCCATGAATATCTCTCCTAGACGAGGCACGAACTGAAATTTTTCCAATCGGTATAGGTATGCACTAGAAGGGCCCAAATTATAGCTATAGCAGTCGATGGCCATGAATATCTCTCCTAGACGAGGCACGAACTGAAATTTTTCCAATCGGTATAGGTATGCACTAGAAGGGCCCAAATTATAGCTATAGCAGTCGATGGCCATGAATATCTCTCCTAGACGAGTCACGAACTGAAATTTTTCCAATCGGTATAGGTATGCACTAGAAGGGCCCAAATTATAGCTATAGCAGTCGATGGCCATGAATATCTCTCCTAGACGAGGCACGAACTGAATTTTTTTTTTCCAATCGGTATAGGTATGCACTAGAAGGGCCCAAATTATAGCTATAGCAGTCGATGGCCATGAATATCTCTCCTAGACGAGTCACGAACTGAAATTTTTCCAATCGGTATAGGTATGCACTAGAAGGGCCCAAATTATAGCTATAGCAGTCGATGGCCATGAATATCTCTCCTAGACGAGTCACGAACTGAAATTTTTCCAATCGGTATAGGTATGCACTAGAAGGGCCCAAATTATAGCTATAGCAGTCGATGGCCATGAATATCTCTCCTAGACGAGGCACGAACTGAAATTTTTCCAATCGGTATAGGTATGCACTAGAAGGGCCCAAATTATAGCTATAGCAGTCGATGGCCATGAATATCTCTCCTAGACGAGTCACGAACTGAAATTTTTCCAATCGGTATAGGTATGCACTAGAAGGGCCTAGAAGGGCCCAAATTATAGCTATAGCAGTCGATGGCCATGAATATCTCTCCTAGACGAGGCACGAACTGAAATTTTTCCAATCGGTATAGGTATGCACTAGAAGGGCCCAAATTATAGCTATAGCAGTCGATGGCCATGAATATCTCTCCTAGACGAGTCACGAACTGAAATTTTTCCAATCGGTATAGGTATGCACTAGAAGGGCCCAAATTATAGCTATAGCAGTCGATGGCCATGAATATCTCTCCTAGACGAGTCACG
>LUCW03000247.1:0-5000 GCA_001586965.3 Sphaeroforma sirkka
AAATATTTGGTATGACACTCTCCAATCCTGACTTTGGACCTATTTGAGACATTAGTAGATGTAGGATATTATAAACTAAATTTTATAATCTCGAACTACTATATAGATTTGGTCACTCCATGTCAAAATCCAATAAGTCTTTTTCTTTTTTAACTTTCTTCAGATGGAACTTTATTTATATCAGCTAATGTATTAACGTGAGCTTACGTTATTATGTCTATTTACAAATTAGGCAAGTGGTCATGAACACTTAGCACTTCGAGTGAAAAGTCTTCAATAAGAACAGCTAGAGGTACGCCTGTGTGATCGAGAATGTTGGAAATAACAGAGAGGCGGTCCCGATCATTCTTACACAAACTACCACTGCTAAATCTAACTGACTAAAATAGTATTTTTGGTTTAATATAATGGTTTGAAACACAAATTGAAATTTCCATCAGAGTTTACATATTTTTCAGTTATATAGTAGTTACAGTAATTGTACTGCTTCTAGACTGTCTGTTGACATCAAGTTACTATCCAAAGCAATTACTATGGCTAAGGGAATTTGCTAGAAACCCAAGGGAGCCACCGCTGACTCCTAAGCCTACTAAGCCTGCCGAGGTTCCTGAGGTCCCTGTGGAAACACCTAGCCTGTCTGGAAGATTTGAGCCTGCCGAGGATACTGTTGGGGAAGCAAATTCAGGAGGTTTGGTACAGAGAGGATTATTCTGAGGGGATGACTCGTCGGATCCAAAAGCCTTGGAAGAAGAGGTGAAAACTACTACCACTTGGAAGGCTCGCCAGCGTCCAAAATACTGTCACCTAGAAGGGAGTGAAGCTCAGGACCCCTGGTTGCCCCCTGAGAGCACGTGCCCGTCCGAATGGCCCATGAGGACAAACGCGTCAGAAGGCTGGAAAATTCTTGGATACGAATGTCGTGAGGAGCATTATAACTCCACATCCTAAAGGACACTTCAGCACAAATCAAGCGTGAAAAGGAAGTATTGGACCTGTCCGAAATTTCGGTTTCGCCATCGATGGAGAAGCCATTCCATTTCAGCTCAAATCGCGGGGCCGAAGCTGAGGACGCCTGCAACTCGACAGCGGTGGCTGGATCTCTCTCAATCTCGACGCCAGTGGAACCCACCTGAAAGCGCTCTTGAAGAGGCTAGCGGCAGCGACAGTTGTGGACCCCCCTGTCGTGTTAATCACTTGGCTACGATAATTCTTCTATGCCGAAGAAGAAAAAAAAATTCCGGGCCGGGTTTCCGGGCAGAGACCTACTGGTTTTACCAGCCAGTATGTTTACCACTAAGCCAATTACCATGGCGAGAGATAATATTTCAAATACTGGAGTATCAGCCAGTATGTTTACCACTAAGCCAATTACCACGAGCGAGATAATATTTCAAAATTTAATCTCTATAAGCTCTGATGCTACTGCATCGACCATCCTCTTGACAAACCTAGCCCTGTCGGAAGGATATGATCGTGTATGGAACTCGATGAGCTTACCATCCTCGTAATATCGACCCTCATTTGCCAGCTAACCCTGGTAATCACGATTTTGGCAATCGCTACACCAGTACCTCGTTAGAGTTCCCGCTCTAATCCTGAGGATGAGGAAGTGAGAACCAGACATACTCGTCTCAGGCTATTACGCTCTGGTATGCAAGTCCTTGAGGACCGTCTATTGAATGACTCTACGACCTTGACGATAGGAAAGCGGACAAGCATTCGCTATCTAATCGATAACAAGAGAAAGGAAATATGGAACTGCATCTTGGCACTAACTAAGCCCGTAGCACTGAGCATGAGCCTCGTGAACACTTAGAACCAAGCTTTATAAAACGGCTAGGTAACGCGCAGGCTGAAGTCGATTTCTCTACTAATGAGAGTACAGTGGAACACTGAAGGCCTTCGACCAACTTAAACAGAGTCTGCCAGCCTTAGGGATAAGCAGATGATGAATGCCTTTATTCATTTCTGTGGAGCCAGGTGAATGGCGAACTATCTTGAAGAGCTCATGAACCCAACTGGAAAGCCCTACCCTGGCAATTACAGTTGCGTGATAATATACTTAACACCTTTTTTGAAGATGCACGTGACCGTGAACTTCTAGAGTCTCGCAAGTTCTTTTGCGAACGATACCACTATTCGAGGTGCTCTAGCTCATATGACACATATGAATACTCGGATGGGTGGTCGTACCTATACTGGCGAATATTTATTAATTTGTCAGATGATGGAGACTCTGGGAGCTAACCTCTTTAAGAAAGTCAATGATGACATCATCGCCTATGGTGATTTGCGATCTATGCCTTGGTCTGTCTTTGAGAAGATAGTACACAAGCACATACCAATTCCTCTACTAGAGTAAACTTAGTACCACGAGCTACACCCAGCCCACTAAGCGAAACGCAGTAGAGACTAATACTGCGCGTAGTACTAAGAAACCTCGCACTACTACTGGAGGGGTACTGGCTCTACTTCTACCGAACCGAAAGGTGATAAGAAGGTGAGAGCGCCTTGCAAGAAGTGTGGTTACAACCTCACAAAAAAACGTAATGGCAAGTGGAATGGTAGACACGACCCTGTTAAGTGTGCACCAGGCAAGCCAGATTTTGGACACTATATGAAAGAGTGTGCTACTTGCAAGGGTACTAACGGTTGGCACAAAGAGGATTGCAAGGACTTACCAGACGTCCAAGTTAAGCACTGACAGTACCATATGTGCGCACTAGAGCAAGATTATGAGAAAATGTTCAATAAAATCTATACCAAAGGAGATGAACATTATCTTTCAAACAGTTTTCGTAAATGGAGAAAAAAGTTATGGCACTATTTGATCCAGGGCTGAAGTCTCTGCTATCTCATGCCGAGTAGCCTACGCTACAGATATGGCTGTCCATAACAGAAACAACTGATTTAATCTTGGGAAATGGCAAGAGTTACTACTTGCAGAACAAGCCATTGACTATGCACACATAATGCTGTCAGATAGAAGAGAAGTGAAGACTCACCTAATCGTTACTGACATGTCTCAGAAATACGATTTAATTATAGGTATGACTGATCTTCTCAGTTTAGGTATAACACTCACTGGTCTGCCTAATGGGCTAGACCCGAATAAAGATCAGTCAGATGATAATATGTTAAAGATACCTAAACCTCCGGAAGGTGAAGCAAAGGATATGATTCCGCACTTCACCGATATAATTATGGACTTAATTATATACAAAACAGGAAGATTGCAATAACTGACTGGTGTATGTTTAAGTTCTCTAATGGGTACGTTAGACTTGACTTGACAAACGTCGACTTCTCTAAGTTAAAGTGTCCTTCACATAACTACGTGAGTTGGAGACACAAAGACGTTGTCAAAACCCAAATCGAAGATTGGTTAAAACAGGGTCTAATTGAAATCAATTATGATGCAACCCCAGTTAACTTAGCTCTCTTAGCGGTCGATCAATATAAATCTGATGGAACGTTTAGTAAAACAAGAGTAGTACTAGACCTGTCGCCAATCAACAAACTAATTCCGCAACATAGTTTTCCCTTACCTAAGATAAGCGAGATACTACGCAAAATGGAGGGTGCGACTATCTTTCCAAGATAGACTTAAAAGCTGCATTCCATCAACTACAAATATATCAGCCTCATAGGAAATACTTTTCCTTTACTTGCAAGGTAAGAAGTACCAGTTTAAAGGTGCACCTGAAGGCTTACACATGTTACCTTCTTTCTTCCAACAAGTTATGATGGAACTATTTGCGGACCTGTCGTATAACGTATCAGTCTATTTAGATGATATAGTTATCTTTACAAAAGACAGCACATGAACATGCTAAACTCGTTAAAGAAGTCTTAAAGCGACTTAATCATGCTAAACTTAAGATTAACGAAGACAAGTGTTCTTTTGCTAAAGATACTATACACTTACTTGGCTTTAGCAAAGTATCTGCAGCAGGGGTAGAAATTGATCCTGGCAAGAAACAATTTCTGTTGGATTTATCAACACCAATTACTGGAAGAGATGTGAACTCTGTGTGTGGGTTTGTTAACTTCTTCTCGGATTCGGTACCGCATCTTTCTCATTACTTAAAGCCTTTCAGTCACCTACGGCTGCACAAAGGACCTTTGGGAAAGCTTTGGACTAAAGAATGTGATGATGCATTTAAACTAGTCAAAAGTAAAGTAATGGACGCACCATCATGCAGTACCCTGTGGATGGTGTCCCATTCCAAGTAGCAACCGACGCTTCAGATCGAGCGGTAGGTGGAGTGCTTTACCAAACGATAAATGGTAAACCGCGCTACATACAATTCTTCTTTAGCAAGAGTTATAATAAGAGTCAACGGAATTACTCCTACCGTTAAACAAGAGCTCCTTGCTATAGTTACTGCGCCAAGACAGTTTTAAAGACTACCTTTATGGAAGTTACTTTACTGTCGCCTGTGATCAAAAGTCTTTAACATACTTAAAAGATATGAACCCTGATTCACAGTTGGTGAGCCGCTGGCATGACATTATTGCCAAGTTCGCCTTTAATATAACACACATTCCAGGAATACATAACCATCTTCCTGACATGCTCTCTCGACTTGTGCCCGACTACCAGAAAACAGTCAAAGAGTTATTAGCAACCGATTGGATGCTAAATAAGAAATGGTTTAACCTCGCTCAATCACGATGGGGTCCATTTACTGTTGATATGTTCGCCGCAGAACACCCAACAAACAGGTTTCTGAATATAGGTCGTTGACTCATCCTAAAGGTGATGCATTTCAGCTTGACTTATCAAAGCATAATGCGTGGGCTAACCCACCTTGTCAACTTATCGCACAGTTGTTAAATTATGTTAATATTACTAAATCTACCATTACGCTGTGTTGTCCCTTACGTAACTCCGACCCATGGATACGTGATTTAATTAATATGATTCAAGACGAACCTATTTATGTCGACCGTGAAACCGACACGTTCTTGTATCAGGGATCCTATTCTATTAAGAA